>KV751342.1:5259213-5298233 GCA_001698575.1 Mola mola
TGACCTTGAATCAGTTTCATATGAATTCCATACTAGAGTAATTAAAGAAAAAACACGTATTTTATGAAATGTTTGACCATAGAACAGTAAATAGGGCTTAGATTGAAAAATAGTGGTGTTGTCCTTTAACTATAGAAAGTCACTGAGCATAAACTAACACATTAGTATAAACTAAAAATCGATGCAGTTCTTTCTATACTATTGAATGCAGAGATTGTACCTTTTGAACATGTGGTGTACTATAAAGAAAAAACACGTATTTTATGAAATGTTTGACCATAGAACAGTAAATAGGGCTTAGATTGAAAAATAGTGGTGTTGTCCTTTAACTATAGAAAGTCACTGAGCATAAACTAACACATTAGTATAAACTAAAAATCGATGCAGTTCTTTCTATACTATTGAATGCAGAGATTGTACCTTTTGAACATGTGGTGTACTATATTTGGATAATTCTTACTTGCTCCAACTTGTGTCAAAAAGATTTTATTTTTACATTTTACAGAAGTGATTTTCATAAATAGATTCAATTTGTGTAGAACTAATTTTTCATTTTAGAACTAATTGTTCATCTGTGGTATATGCGATCACCTTGCAGGTGATCAGAGAGGTGATTAATGTCCACTCAGAGGAGCTCAGCAGACAGTGGAGAGAGGAAGAAGAGGGGGAGAAGGAGATGAGATCTGAACTGTCCTCTCACAAGTACGACCATAGTGCCACCTCTTGGTTATGGATTTCATGTATTGGTGCCAATTATAGACATGAAAAGTGTCAAAATGAAGAAAAGATTTTTTTTTTTTTGTCTGTCAGGCATGAGAGGCGCTCAGCTTCGTCAGAGTCTCATCATTCCCACAGCAGACGCCACCACAGCCATGAACGTAGTCGAAGTCGGAGCAGAGAGAGCAAGAAGAAGAGGAAGAAGGAGAGGTAAGAAAGAACGAGTCTGTCTTTGCTTTATCATTCCATGCTTGACACAAAACAACAGGATTAAAAACTGTCCGTTTGTTTTTCTGTCTCTGCAGGGGTTCTCGCTCCCCTGATGAACACCACCATGACCGTAAGAAGAAGAAAAAGAAGGAGAGCGACAGAAAAAAGTGATGTGTGTGTTTGACCAGCTGATGCACATCAGAGATCACTGTGGCTTCCAACCACATCAGGATATTTTTAAGTTGTTTAAAGTCAGATTTTGTGAATGCAAATAGACGTCAGCCTTTTGGGTTTTTTTTTCTTTTTTGTTTTATTCCATCGTGTTCCAAATTGAGTTTTATAGTGTGATGCCTTTGCTGAACAGGTTCCAACCACCTCTCTGGCAGTGAGCGTAGAGTGTCGAAGCTGGCACACTTTAATCACAAGATAGAAGTTTCCTATTTCATGTTCCATGTTGTTGAATTTCTTAATTCAATTTCTGGAAAAAAGTTTTTGAATAGGTGTAAGTCATCATTTTCAATCAAATTATCGATGATAAAGCAGTTGATGATTCTTCTCTGCACTCTTACTAACGTTCCTTTCAATTTGTATGACAGCTCATAGTAATTTTCAATCATACGAGTTAATTGATTAATAGTTTGGTGGAAAAAAAATGACCTGCAAGTGATTTCTGTAGATTTTGTTGAATTCATTCAAATAAATGATGAAAATATTTGTCACTATATAGATTTAGGTGCTTTGTATTTTTTCAGTTGAGGTAACATTTATTGAAATGTATTCTTAAGTGTTGTCATATATTTATTTTTATACCCAGTCTTCTTCCTCTTTCGGCTTTACCTTGCCTTTTCTAGGAGTTGCCGCAGCAAATCATCCTCCTCCATCTCTCCCTGTCCTCTGCATCTTCTGTCACACCAACTATCTGCATATCCTCTTTCACCACATCCATGAATCTCCTCTAAGGACTTCCTCTTTGCCTCCTGCCTGGTAACTCCACCTTCACTATCCTTCTATCAGTATATTCGCAGTTCCTCCTCTGCACATGTCCAAACCATCTCAATCTGGCCTCTTTAACTGTCTCCAAAACGTCTGACCTGTGCTGTCCCTCTGATGTGCTTGTTCTTAATCATGTCCATCATATTTACTCACAAAGGGAATCTCAAAATCTTTAACTGCAACCTCCAGCTCTGCTTCCTATGTTGTAATCAGTGCCACCATCTTCTAATCATACTCACTACCCTCCTGTAAACCTTGTATTTCACTTTTGCTGCTATTTGTTTGTCACAGGTCACTCTTGACACTTTCCTCCACCCACTCCACCCTGCCCTCACTCGCTTCTTTACCTCTTAACCACACTTCCTGTTGTTCAGAACAGTTGAACCCAAGTACTTATAATCATGGACCTTTTATACTTCTACTCCCTGTAACCTAACCATTCCACTTGCCTTCCTTTCATTCACACACATGTATTCTGTCTTGCTACAAGTGATTTTCAGTCCTCTGCTCTCCAGCGCATACCTCCATTTCTCCAGGTTTTATTTCAACTGCTCCCTGCTCTCGCTACAGATCACAATGTCATCAGCAAACATCGTTGACAGAGATTCCTGCCAGACCTCATCTGTCAGTCTGTCCATCACCATTGCAAACAAGAAGGGTCTCAGGGCTGACCCTTAATGCAGTCCCACCTCCACCCTTAAGTCAAAGTCAGAATAGAGTGGATGTTTTTTGTCCCCGCTAATCGACTGGCTTTTCTGTAAACAGCTGTTCTGTAGATTTTCCAGCCGTGTCTGTTAACAGCCTGTTATCTTCTCTGCTGTCTTCAAAATCCTACTCAGCTTGTTCTTAACTACTAAAGGCAGGTGCTTGTACCAAACAGATATGTTAAAAGAAATGACGCTATCAAGCTGACATACACTTTTCCTACAGTATCCAGACTGATCCCAAACCCCTTCAGTTTCCTCATTGAAAACATTCTCTGCCTGGCTCTCTTATATACATACATAACATTTACAGTGAAACTCAGTTTGCCATGTGTGTACAGTATGTTCCCAAATACTTAAAATAATTAACAATCTCCACAGTTTGGTCACACAGTGTCAGAGATGAAAGTGGGTCTGCATGATTAATGATCCTTTCGTTTTCCTACATTAATGAACGTTGAGCTGGACTTTTCTAGTCTAGACATGAGTCATATCATCAGCATATTTAAATAACTTAAAACACACACAAATGACAATTACACTTAATCATTAGTGAGGTGCAACCAGATTAATTCAAACAAACGATGCACAAGGTGACATGTTTGCTGGATTATTCACACAATATTAGCATATGTGAATTATCAACAATTCATTGGGCATTTTAGAATTTGATGATATAACACCCCTACCCCTACCCAACGCCTGTTCTTTGTCCCTCAGTGGTCATTTCCCGTAAACCTGTCCTACTGCACAGCACAGATATTTTAATAAAATGAATGTTTTCTATAAGACTCTCTCTCAGGGATTCTCTGCTGGTTCCTGGCTCAGGTATTTCTCACCCTGCTGAGACAAGAACAAAAAAAAGGGAAAATAAGAAAGAGAGGATCCTGTCAGAGCCAAGGAACCTGAGGGATCTTGGAGAGAACCGACAGAGGACCTGACGATGCAGTGAGGATAGGGAAAGCTGAATCACGTTTTTTCAATCCTTGTCTTTGTCGTGAAAGTGTCCTGTCGCAGGATCTGGTCCAGTGTGAAGCCACTCTGCAGCACTATAATGGCCTCCAGTGACAAGGTAAGAGGGCTCTGAGTCTGACTTTGGTGGGTCTGACCCCTGAGGGAGTCAGGATGGTACTAGAATTAAATTCAAATATATATTTGTGCTGTTTGTCAGCTGAACTGGTTCCTCTTGGTGCTGCTCAATCAGAACGTTCAGGTTTTTCTCCGTTCCAAATTTTAGTTTTGGCACTTGATTGATGCTTTTATGATTAAATGTTTAGTTCAGAAAATGTCAAAAATAACAGCAATAAAGGTTGTGGTTTTTAAACTGAATTCATCAGCTTTTGAAGCACATCCCAGACTATGAAAATGCCAAATCTTAAAAATAATGCCAAAAATTGGAAGTCTTAATTTTTTCTTAAATTGTCAGATTTTATTTGTGTCTTTCTCTGATTTAACTGTTTAATGTCATTAGCAGCAGCAGAAGAGTTTTAAATGCCTGGAAATGAATTGACAGTAACAAACACATTTCATGCTTCCTGAATCTCTAACATGTTGGTAAATACAATTTATTAGCTCAAACAAACTCATTTTATACTGTGAGCATTCAAAAGAAACCTTCAGCCAGTAGCTTCATATTTACAATACCCACTCACTCTCTCTTTAGAATAACAGAAAAGCTTCACTCCACAGTGTGTAAAGACAAAAAATGAGTTTTTCTGTGTGTTTGTGTGGAATCTGGGGGTGATTTTATACGAAAAGATTAAAAGGTTGGTTCTCCCTGACATGTGCAGGCTTGGGCCACTGAGGGATATTTCATTCAGTTAGCTAAAGTATGATTTAATTTAGATCCAATCAGATAAAAACAGGTGATGTTTACCTCAAACAAGATTGTCATAACAAACCGATCTCAACAACAGTGTGTTGAGCATGAAGCTGCGACTCACCTCACTGCCCTGGAAGTCCTGCTGCTCTGGAGTCTTAACCAAACTCCTGCCATGAGCCGGGATTAGTTAGGGATTAGAACTGCAAAGATAAGTGAATTAATAGATCTTTTTTGTCATGTCATGATCAATGACAAGTTTCTGCGATTTGGACTGTTGGCTGGACAGAAGAAACAACTTGAAAACATCACATTAGTAAATTGTTATATTTTCAAAATTTTGGGACATTTTACTTTTGACAATTATCGCAGATTAATTGATAACAAAAAGCTCTCTCTTAAGAATTAAAAAAACAAAAAAACACAGGCCATTGCATTCATTTCCAGCAGAGCCCACACTTTGGAGGAATGAGCCTTTTCCATCACTGCCCAAAGCCTCATTCAAACTCAAACCCACCTTTTTAAGTCTCCAAATCTGAATTTTTTTCTAACTTTCATATTTTTTTATTGTGTATCTGTATTCTTATTATTATTGAATTTTCATTCAAAGTGTCTTTCAGTAACAAGAAAAGTGCTACACATGTCCTATCAATACTAATTATTATTATTATTTCAGAACTGAATGATAGTACAAAGGAAAATTACAGCCACTTGTGAAAAATGTATATAAGTTCTGACTTTAAACTCAATATTCTTAGAGAAAATATCTGTTTCTCAAAGTTTGGAGAAATAAATAATGAAAATAAAATTCAGATAGTCAGTAATTCTGAGAAAACAGAACCTTCAAGTTCATATTCCTGAGGATAAAAAAGGTCAGACAATCTAAATTTCACATTTATTGCAATTAAAGTTTTCACCCAAATATTCTTCCCTATGATTTGACCTTTATGTCGTAAGTATAACTCTTAAATCAGAATTCCATAATTTTTTTAAGCTAAGCTTTATTTTTTTGAATTTCGATGCCCTAAAATTTCACAAACAAATCTTCTTTTGAAAATGTCTCCAGAATGGAGTTCATTTGCTAAGACAAATTAGCTTGACAAGGCTATGCAGTGCAACAGCATGGGGCAAGTCAAAACATTGGATAACAATCCCTTTTTCTCACCACTAACTATGCTCAAAATGTTATTACAAATGTCTAGAAACATGAAGTAGTAACCTAGAGTGAAACACAGTGTGTTTTTAACTCAATTACTGTAGAAATATTGTATTAAACAATTGTTAGTACAAACAAATCTTTTTCCTACCTTTCTCTATCCTTGTTACTGATGGTGCACCCAAGGCGTAACCAGTCAATTGTTGAATAGGCAATTTTTTTTTTTGCTTCTTTAGGATGTTTATGAAAGACAAACTAATTAAATTTGAATAAATCTAATTCAATAATAATGTGTTTGTGATATTGAGTCACGGTAAGAAAAATGTGTACTGACAGCAGTCTGTGGCTCTGTAGGTGGATTAGATCACGGACAGATGGTTTTACGTTTTGACAGCTGAAACGTTTCCGTATTCAGAATGCCCTTGTAGCTTGAGCTGAGATTCATCAACCATGAGGTTAAACGTTCAGGCTTTTTTGTGGTGTGGTGTTCATATTCAGAGCAAAGTGTGAAGAATGTCAGGGGAGTGTGAAAAGAAGTCAGCGGGTTTCAGCTGACAAAGAAAACTCTCAGTCTGTTTCATTCTCACCACTGGAGCATCATAAAGACTTCCATCCAAAGTCCTGGACGCTTTATCAAACATCTCCCGCTTTTCTAGTCAATTGCACGAAAGATCTGACCAGATCCATCAGGGCTAAAACGGCAGTCATCACATGCATTAAAGGATCAGTTCACACAGAAATGAAAATGCACTCATTTTCTACTCACTCTTGTGCTGATTGAAAGTGAAGTTACTTCATCTGAAAAACATTTTTGGAAATTCACAGTGAAACATAAGCATTCTCCTAAACAACTGTAGAAACTGGAGACATGTTTTACATCAACAACAAGAGGCTCCAAATAAAGCCCCAAGATCCCGAACTGATATGAAAAGATTTTATTTACACCCATAAGTTACAACCTTTAATGTAGCTGGATGTGCCAAAGAGGCGCTGTTTTCTAATGTTTATGAAAGCATAAATTCAAATTGGAATAAATCTACTTCATGAATGTGTTTGTCTCTCGTAAACATTGTAAAGGAGCAGAATGCAGCTGCAGCTGAAAATGCCTTTAGTGAAATTTTAGACGCTCAAAATTGAGGATATAGGGCTTAGCTCATCTTTGGTTGTTTGTCTGTTCATGTCTTAGCATGATTACACAAAAACTACGATCTTTATCAAATTTTTTTGATCAATTTTCAAAGACGTGTCTTGCCCAACCTACAAACAGCTTTTGTTTGCCAAAGCTGAAGGTAACTGAAGGTCAAACACATTTTTGGACATATCCCCTGAATGAATTGACATAAAGAAGTTGAATTGGTGTCATGTTGTAAGTAATCCCAGGGTCCATCACAGTGCCATTGCTGGGTAGTGTAGGGGATTTAGTTGTGTTGATGGAGGTTTGCGGAGGTTTGCGCTGACTTCTTCTTGGGTGACTTCTAGGTCTAAGATTGAAGTTTTTAGACATTTTTTACTACAAAAGAAAATTGTATACAAATATCTGTTATCAGTGTCCTTGATTTACTAATTTATATATTTTCAGCATTTTTGCTAATTAAATTGGTAAGTAGCAAATTGAATATACTGTATGTACTTGATGATTAAGAGAATGCTCAAGCACTGTTTTGATATAAAGCTCCAAATGTGGGAGATAATAATAATGGTTTAGGAGCTGGGATGTTATTTCATATGTGCCTACATTAACATCTAAACAGATTTAGTGCAGTGTAAAATGTGAATAAAAACAAAATACAATCATTTGCAAACATATATTCAAGTCAATTCAGCGTTTGATGGAAGCATATGTTGCTTCAAAATCTGTATGTACTTCTCAGTATTAACAGCATCCTCACAGATGTGACAGTTACCCATGATGCCATGGGCACAAATATAGCCCCATACCATTACAGATACTGACTTTTAACTTTGCGTTTAAAAACATTGTGGAAGGTTCTTTTCCTCTTTAGCCTGGAGGAGTCGACAGCCGTTATTTCCAAAAACAATGTGAAATGTGAACTTGTCAGATCACAGCACAATTTTTGGCTTTAGGTCAGTCCATGTGTGTGCTCAGGCACAGAAAAATTGGCAGTGCTCTTAACTTAAATTTGTCGATGCGGTGATGTACTATGTTAACTGACAATGGTTTTCCAAGTTGTTCCCAAGCCCACATTGTTATGTACATCACAGAATGATGGTGGTTTTTAATCCTGTGCCCTTTTAGGGGTCGGAAGTCAAAAGCATTCAATATTGGTTTTCGGTCTTGCCCCTTACATGCAGAGATTTCTCCAGATTCTCTAAATCCTTTGAAGATATAATGGACTGTAGATGGTGAAATCTATACTTCATTGCATTTGCTTTCACAAGGTGGAGAATCGTTGCTTCTAAACGGCTGAGCCTTTCAGGCTCGTTTTATACCCAGTCATGGTACTATAACCTGTTACCAATTAACCTACTCACCTGTGGAATGTAAGTATTTATTTAGTATTCTACAACTTTCCCAGTCTTTTCTTGCCCTGTCCCAACTCTTTCTGAAAGTGTTGCAGGAATCAAATTCAGAATGTGTGAGAATTTCCAAATAAACAATAAGTTAATCAATTTGAACATTAAATATCTTATCTTGTGCTGAATTCAATTGAATATTAATTTAAAGTGATATGCAATTCACTGTATGTATGTTTTTATTCAAATTTTACTCAAGAAGTGCATTATCTTTTTGGACTCACTCCATGTAGTCTGCATTAACTTACATTTACATGAAAATTGTCCCCCCCACACAGACTTCTCTCAGCACAGGCCTGCTGGTGCTCATGCTGTACATCATCCCTTCTCTTTGCCAGGACGAATATTCTGGATACCACTCAGGTCAGAGCTGCCCTCAAAATTTATTTAAAACAACTGCTACTTCATAGTAGCATTCTGTGAAGGAATTTGCATGTTCTGTTAATTGGACACTCTATATTGCCCGTAGGTGTGAATGATTGTTCGTCTTTCTCTTGTTTGTCTCTTTGTGTGTGTGCATATGTGTAGTAGGGACAAAACCACGTACAGCTTCATCTTAAGGTTTCTGACTTAGAAGCCAGATTTTTACATTAATAATTGATTAAATATTTTGTTTCAGTTTACACATAAATGTAACGTTTGGAACAATGTTTAAAAAATAAAACTATGACCTAAAAATGATGAAACATGAAAAAAAAAAGAAAAATCACAAAAATAAGTGATTTTAAAAGGTGACAGTAATTTATTAGGAAATTAGGCAATATAGGCAAATGCTAAGAGCACCGTGGCCTCCAGGGGGCGCCACAAAATCGGGGAAAAATTCACCTTCAAGATAATTATATTAAACCGAAAAAAAGAAGAAGAAAAAAAAGAAAAGAAGAGGAGGAAAAACGGGAGAAAGAAAGAGGTAAAGTAAAGATACAGTAATGAAATGAAGCAACAGTTGTACTGTGTCAGTTATTTAGCACAGTGTACCGTTGTTAAATTGATAACTTGCTTCTGAGCGATTAGCCTCAACATGGTGTGCTAATCCGTAAATAACCAGTTTTATATTTCAGTAGCTGGGCGGCATGGAGGGGTCTTAACTGTTATGGATCATTTGTAGAGATTAAACCTACTCAGTAGGTGTCTACATTGGCCTAATCTACGCTTTTATTATTTGTTGTATTTACATCTGGCCAGCTAACGTTTTTCCAGCTTTTAGTAGTCAATCAAAATGCTATTCCCTTTTCACCCGTTTATATATCAGATTTTTAACCCTAGTTGTTCGTTGTATTTCAGTTCAAACTGTCTAAAGCACGTTAATTGTTTTAAACTTTACATCAGTGTTAAAGTACACATTATTATTGTTATAAATACTCCATAACTTAGCATTCCCACATGCCATATTAAACTGCAGTTTACTGCTTCTTTGCATCTGCTAATCAACAATTCACTGTAATGACAATAAAGTTGTATCTAATCTGATAATGCATATGAGAAAAAAATACATTGTATATTATATATGCATAGTAGACAACATGTATCTATTATATTTTTCATTTTTTTTCTAGGAATCATCATTTTTATATAATAGCTGTAACACTCCTCTTCTCTCTTCAGACGTACTTTTGAGATATTTAACTCCGGCCTCTGCAAATGTTGGGCCATCAACAGATATTACAACTTCAGCAGCCTCAAGCACTCCTTCTGTCCCCTCCACCTCAGAAGAGCCCAGTGATGCAGCATCAGAAACAAAGGCTGCACCATTGGACGCTGCTGACTGACCATCTTCTCTAACAGATCAAGTATGAAGAGAGTTAGTTCACAGAGGTCCATTTCAAGTTCAAAACAACTTCACATTTCCAAAACAAAAGGAGGGAGGAAGGTGTCAACATGAATATTTTACCAGATTCTTAGTCAATGGGGAAAAAATCAGAAGAAGCTGGCTCATGTACTCTAAAAAGGATGATAGCTTGCACTGCTTCTGCTGCAAAATGTTTTCAAAAAGAGATTACAAATTGAATAGGGAAGGACTAAAGGACTGGAAAAATGCAAACCACTTGCTCAAGGTCCATGAGGATAGCCAGGAGCACAATGCTAACATGGCAACATGGAAAGACCCATGTCTTTCCATGTTGCCTAGGTCCAGGTTCGTTTAGCAAAAGGGCTGACGGTAGATAGACAAGCGATGGCACTTGCTGAGGCTGAGAGAAAAAGGTGGTGTGAGGTTTTACATCGATTTGTGGCAATAAGTCAGTCCTTAGCTGAGAGAAACCTGACTTTAAGAGGGTCCACAGAAAACTTAATCGAACTAGACAATGGCAATTTCTTAAAAGAGGTGGAGCTCATGGCCAAATTTGATCTGGTGATGAAGCAGCAGGTCAGTAGGGTGGAAAGTGAAGCTGGCAGTCACTTCCATTATCCGGGCAAAAATATACAAAAGCAACTGATAGACTCCATCAGTTCAAAAATACTAGAAGCCATTGTGAAAGAGATCAAGATATCCAAATATTTCTCCATCATTTTAGATTGCACACCTGATCTGAGTCATAAGGAACAGCTCTCTGTCATAGTCAGGATCGTGACACTAGGAGACATACATCAAGTTAAAGAGCATTTCTTAGGCTTTCTCGTTGCAGAGGAGTCAACAGGGGAAGGTTTGTCATCCCTCATCCTAAAAAGGCTAGAGGAGCTTAACATCCCCTTTGAGGCCTGCAGAGGCCAGACCTATGACAATGGTGCAAACATGAAGGGCAAAAATAAAGGTTTTCACGCAAGGTTGCTTCAGGTAAACACAACAGTTTTTTTTGTCCCATGTGGTGCCCACACATTAAATCTGGTAGTAGCTGATGCTGCGAAAAGTTCCCCAAATGCCTTTGGCTACTTTTATTCAAGCTCTTTTCAGCCTCCACCCATAGGTGGGATATGCTCCTGAAACATGTCAAGATAAGTCTGAAATCATGGGCAGAGACCAGATGGGAAAGTAGGATAAGAAGTATTGAGGCGGTAAGATATCAGGCTAGGCAAGTCAGAGAGGCTCTTCTTGAGGTGAGGGAAACAACTGCAGACCCGGTGGTGAGAGTTGAGGCCCAGTCTTTGGCTGAGGAGATTGGATCTTACCTCTTTTGCATTTGTACAGGTATTTGGTATGAAGTTCTCAGCAAGATTCAGCATGTGAGTAAACTCATGCAGTCACCCTCCATGCAGCTAGATGTGGCAGTTGACTTGCTGAAGAAAGCCAGAGATGCCCTCATGTCCTACAGAAACACTGGCTTTTCTGATGCACAGACAACTGCAAAGGCAATGTGTAATGAAATGAATACAGAGGCTGAGCTAAAACAAAAGCGGCTGAGAACTACAAAAAGGCACTTTGGCTATGAGTCTCAAGATGAGCCCATTGAGGATTTCACTGCAAAAAATGGAAACTACATTTTTCAATGTGCTTGTGGATACAGCCATCTCCTCTATTGATGAGAGATTTCAGAACCTTGGAGAGGTAAAAGGCAAATTTGGAGTGCTCCTCAACTTCCCTAACATAAAAAAAGAAGAGGTTCTAAAACATCGTCAAACCTTGAGAACTGCTTTGACCCGTGACAGCCAGGCAGACATTGATGGCACTGAACTTGCAATGGAAATGTACAATTTTCCACCTCTGCCATCAGAAAATATGACCAACATGGATCTGTTGACTTTCCTGCATGAGAGGAAAATTACAGAAATTTATCCCAACATGTGGGTTGCTCTAAGAATCTTTGCAACTCTCCCTGTCACAGTGGCTGCTGCTGAAAGAAGCTTTTCTAAGTTTAAACTCATTAAAACTTACCTGAGGTCTACCATGATACAAACTTGTATCTGTGGACTTTCAATAATGAGCATAAATCATGTGGTCTCCAGTGAATTGTCATATGATGATGTCATAGATGACTTTGCTGGGACAAAATCTCGGAAAGTACAGCTGTAGCAAGAGAGGTGAGGTTGAGTATGTAATGGCATAGTTTATCACTCTAGTGGATGCAGTAATAAAAAGCACCACTAGAGGTGCATAGCATTAATGTAGCTTATGTATTGAGTTATTGTGTGCAAACTGTGGTTATTTAAAATTTATGTTTGATGTTAATTGTTGTATTTATAATTTATTACTCTTATTATTTGTTCACTTATTTACAGGATTTTTATTTTGTGGTAAGTGTATTTATATTGTATTTCAGATTTTTTTGTATTTATTTGTAATTTTCTAAGCATGTAAATTGGGTGACATGTTATCTTATAAATTAAAGACAATGGTAAATACAATGCTATTCGATTTCTTTTGTAAGCGTATATAAATCGCCGATGGAGGGGGGCGCCATATAAAAACTCGCCTTGGGCGCCACATTGGGTAGGGCCGGCTCTGATTCTGTTTACACCTGCTGTCACAGTGCAAATTGATACATATTAGTACTGCGTACAAGATGGGAAACCTGCCCACGCAGGAACCGTAGAATTTTTTCCATTTTTGTTGGGCTCGTCCGGGATTTTTAACCGGGACCTGTCGCACCCGAAGCGAGAATCATACCCCTAGATCACAGTTACTCATTGCGCAGCTCCTCAAGCTTAAATTGGGGGCTTGCATGGTAGCTTATAACAATATAACACAGCCAATACATTTTAAAAAATGTGCTACATAAATATACAATGAACACTGCACAACAAACACGCAAACATCCGCATTGTATTTCTCCTTTCGCCTCAATTAATGTTGTTTCTAAAAGGGGGATAACTGTCAAACCTGGCAACCCAGCAGGCTTACAGCAGCGTTTGCAACACCGGCTCACTTGACTGCAGTACACGCTTGCAGGTCATGATAGCTCAGCTAGCCAGCGTGACCTGCACAGGGCACAAAATGGATCGATGTATAATTTAAAAAAAAAGACAAAAACCAGACGTAACAAATAGTGAAGATAAAGAGTCTGAGGAAGCAGCAAACGAAAATCAACATGAAGACGCCGGAGAGGGGACGAGCAGGCAAACTGCAGGTGTTCAGAATGAAAAACGAAAGTTACGAGGCATACAAGATGAGCACAGGAAATTTCAAGAGAAATGGACAGACGAATTCTTATTTGTTCTTCATGGCATGACCCCTCTGTGCTTAATATGCAAACAAAACCGCGCCTGTTTCAAACGAAGCAACTTGGAGCGCCATTTCACAACGGCACATCCAAAATTCAATGAAAGTTATCCGCCTGGCAGCGAACTGAGGAGAAAAACAGCACAGCTTACTGCTTCACTTTGTGAGCAGCAAAATCTTATTCACAGTACAACCTCTACTGCAGAGCGTTTAACAGAGGCATCTTTTGGTATGTTTTGAGGAAAAACACCTCAGCTGGTCCAAACTTGCAAGTGTGTGTACTGATGGTGCCCCAAGCATGAGAGGCAAAGAGAAGGGTCTTGTTGGCCTCATGAACAAAAGAGATGAAATACGCAATTTCATCAGTTTTCACTACATCATCCATCAGGACTCACTTGTATCAAAGCTCAGAAACAATGAAAACAAATGACATTCTCCAAGTTGAACTCAGCAGGTGTTGGCCACTTCTGGAGTTTGGTTTCTGAAGCAGACTTTCCCACTTTGAAACCACTTGTACAGAAAGTGATGTCTTTCTTTATGAGCACATACACCTGTGAGTCAACCTTTTCAACCATGAACACTATTAAGAGGAAACGGAGAAACCGGCTGACCCATGTTCATTCTGAATGCCTCACTGTGATTTCAACAACAAACTAAATATAACATGAAGAAAGTCAAGGACGTGCATGCCAGCGTCCGCTCATCCCAGTATTAAGGTAAATATGGTCTTAATTGAAAATGTATTGGCTGTGTTGTTTCTTTTTTTGTGGGATGACCAGTTTATATGTAGAAATGCTCATCTGTGTGGGTGACTTGGTATATCGTCATAAAAGTGGCTCTTCCCTTGACTTTGCTCTGCCAATGTGGCTCCTGTGAAAAAAAATAGTGAGGATCACTGCCCTAGACCAATGAGCCGCGAATGTCTGACAAATTTGTCATTTTGTCTAGGTGAGGACCACACCTATGAAGGCTCTGTGATCGACCGCTATGACAACCTAGCCGCTCCTCAACCAGGTGAGCACAGTAATATCTGTATATGAAAATATAGAAAACGTCCATTTTCAGTTGGGTTTTAGCTTGGTTGGACATGATGGCCGTCAATAACTAATGTATTGTTTTACTGAATTTAAGTATTTGTTGTTTTTTTTTTGTTTTTTTTAGAAATAAATTAAAATGTTTTTGCTTTGCCAGAAAAACTTTTTTTGTGTTTTCTTTTTATCCAAGACCTCTCCCCTCCACAAAGTCTTTTATACAAAATGAGTATGTGGCAGAAAGGGCACAGTGTTTGTTGGTCAACCTTCAAATATGAACCACTAAGCCTAACCCCAGAGGCAGGACATGAAGTCTAAATCTGTTTCACTGTCTTAAGAGTATCCACTCGAGCCAACTCACAGCTATGATGAGGAGGACTACAATCTGTACGGCCCTGCCCCCACCATGGTCACCATGATCACAGAGGACACCTTCCCATACATTACCACTACTGAGTCCCACTACGCCAAAGAGGACACAGAGACCATGCAGGTACTTTGCTGTCTCACCACAAGGGCCATTAGAAGCTATTCAGAAGCTTTTGGTGGGTTAACTTAAATTTAATATGATATTATAATGGAACTTTCAAGTGAATGTTAAGGGGAAAAGTGACCCTCAACTTTATTTATATCAAGGTAAAATAACAGAACATTTCAAAGTTAACAAGGTCAACAAGCGTAAGTTACAAACCAACACTATACAGAGTGTTTACATGCTCCCCATCCTGTAACACTGCTTTGTCTCAGCTGCCATATCCAGACGCAGACTCTTTGGAGGACTCTGGGGGTGATGTGGCAGGAGGGCAGGAGGATCCAACGGAGTGTGACTGTGAACCCGGCGAGCCTGGATTCGCTGGTTTTGCAGGACCAAAGGTAACAACTCATACATTACATGATTTATTCTTCATCCTGCTTTCTGCTGACAGTCAAAAACATTGGCCCTGTCCCAATATCTGCCCTTGCACCCCTGTGCCCTTCAAGTGCACGTTCTCCCTAAGGGTTGTAAGACCCTTGGGTGTCCCAATTCCATAGTGTTGTTCTCCATCACCTCCATCGCACGCCCTTAATGCACCCATTCTGCAAGTGCGCATCAGATTTCACTTAACTTGTTGTGATGTTTCAAACAGCTAACCAATTAGAAAACAATAAAGAATAAATAAATGAAGAGTAAAATTGATACTTAAGAGTAGAAAAGATCACATAATGTTACAGCGATTATGAGAGACACACATTAGCCATATTAACAGGTAACTTGAAATATAAAACAAAGTGCATTTAATTGTTGTTCGGGCGTTGGCATCAATATTTCCATCAGGTTTTACAGCCTTTTTAACTCAACAAGGCTATACAGTGCAACAGCACAGGTCATGATGAAAGGTTTGAAGTAACTTATTTTTTCACCACTTGTGTAACTACAGTGAAATTGTCACTGCAAGTGTCTGGTAACAGGGAGTAGATACCTACACCAATTTTTGACTCAGACACAATCAGTCAGTTGCTGAATGTGTTCTGTTGCTTTCAGATCAGAAAGTAAAAATAATTCATAAAGTAGATTTATTCCATCACCATTAGAAAGCAGCAGAAAACAGAGCTCTTTCTGCAATTGACTGATTGAGTCTGGGGAGCTATATCAGTGGCAGGAAGCAGAAACATTTGTTTTAAACAGTGTCTTTACAGTTACTGAGTCAAAAACACAAGGGTGTTTCACTTTAGGTATCTACGCCATGTTACCGGGCACCTGCAACTTTCTGAGCATAGTTAGTGGTGAAAAAATGATTTACAGTAATCCTAATGCACCATGTCTTGTATAGCCTTGTCCAGCTGGTCCTAGTGACTGAATTCCATACTGCAGTAATTTTCAAAAAACAAACAGGTATTTTGTTAAGTTTTACACTCCCAAAATGCTGGAAATAGGGCCTAGTTAAAAAAAAAAAAAAAAAAAAGATTTCTCCTTTAAAGGTAGTGAGACACAACCTTGTCTCCCTTAAAGCAGAAATGCAGAACTATAACCGTTCAGTGCCTTATAATCCAACACCATTGGGTCTTGGTTTTAGTTTCAGCGTTATGTGAAATCATAATGGCTTGATGCTCATGTGATGCAGAGCAGGAGGATCTGCAGCTAACCATCTACAATTAATCCGCCATGTTATTTTAAATTATTTTTATGCGGGTAGATAATGGAAACTGTACTGATGGCCACAGGAACATTTTCTCTATGTTTTGTGTATTAGTACAACATCAAACAGCACAACAAGTTCCAAAGGTCTAGACATAATGGAAAATTCCACGTATGTCAGTTTAATATCTGTTAAATATGTTGCCAAATCTTAATCAAATTACATTAGTAAGGACCACTGTTGTCCACCAGTCACCGCGGTAATTAGTTTACCGCTACCACACCCATAATCATTTCAATAATACCCTGAAAATAAAGTTGGCAGCTTCAAAAAACTTCTAAAAACCGAAGAGATTAGAATTGGGAACACTTGAACATACATTAGCGTGATAAGAACTACCTAAAGTGACAGAAGCCACTTTGGGAAACATTTATTTGAGGAGTCCTTTGAGATTTTAATTTGGCCCTAAAGTTGTACCTGAATTCTGGAAGAGGGTTTTATCAGCTAAACTAAAGCCAGCAGTCAGAGGGTGATAGAGGTGCTTTGTCGTAACTTTTGCGGTGGCCTGATGCGAAATGTTTTTGGAGTTTTGACTTGTTTACCTTAGGAATTTTGACTTGTTTCACAAGATATAATATTTTGCGAGAAAAAGTTAAAAATCAAATGAATTTTAAAAGTTTTGTGGCCCTAATCCTCATAGGTATTTTCTGGCCTTTAAAATTGATTTCTTATCATGGTTTTGTTTTGTTGGACTGTATAAGAAGACAAATATGTTGTTCATATGTTTATTTGTCTTGGTACTTATTTCTTTTTTTGTCAGGGATCCAGAGGTCTGACGGTTAAAACTGGAAAGCCCGGATTTCAAGGCAGAGAGGTTTAGTGGTCAAAATACTGTTGTAGCATGTTTATCAATCGTCAGAAATCCAGAATAACAAAAGAACAAATATACACCTGCGTGTCTGTGTGGAGTTTGAGTTGTCATTGTATTTGTGTTTATCATCTTTCAGGGTTATAAAGGAACCAAAGGGGTTCAAGGAAGACGAGGAGACACTGGACCAGTGGTGAGTCGATCATGTGACAGCACTGACAATGCTGACCATGAGCAGTGAATTGATAGATAAACTACAGACACTGTAGTGACTGTTACAGGAAACGTAAACTGACAGTACAAATAGATGGAAAAACAAACAAAAGTGAAACTAAGACAAAATTAAAAATTAAATTTTACATCATCCCCATAAATAAAGAGGTAAACAAGCAGTGCTTTGATTAAAAACAGTTTGTTGCAAAATTTTCTCTAACAACCATTTTGTTTTTTGCTTTGTTTTTACTGCATATTTGGATTAATTCTCAAACTTAAAATGGTTTAAGATTAAAGTTTTGTTTCTGTTTATTGACCTTTGACCTCTAATCTTGTAGGGCGACCCTGGTCCTGAAGGTGACGAGGGGGCTTCGGGTTTCTCTGGAGCCTTGGTGAGTTCACTGACGCCCCCGACCCACAATTCTTACACTGCTGATGTTTTTTAAATGTCAGATGATGGACGCCAGCAAGTCAGAACTCCTAAAAGTTGCACAACAGCAGAGTTTGTGACAGTTTAATTTAATTTAATTTGATTTAATTTAATCTGAACAGAACAAGAAGACCAATCATCAAATGCAGGCTCACCTGGAGAGCTGGGTCTAAAGGTAAATTTATAATTATTATTATTATCATTGAAAACAACTGTGACTTTTAGTTCACTCAGCATTGAATTCTGATGGATTACACATAATATAATGTTTTTCTGAATTTTGTGATAATGTCAATAAATCTATTATCATATCCATCACAATTTACATATTTATTAGAGATTAACCGATTTTCTGTGATTTTTTTTTTTTTAATGATCAGTATCCACTTCTCTTCCCCATAAATAATACCAAAACACGCATGTAAATGTATACAATCACTATTTATACATCAAGGATGAACCCATTTATCAGCTCAATCTTTTCATCAGCCGATAATTGTCCTGGTTTACTGGTATCAGTGTATCGGCAAATAAATTGGCATTCAACAATTCGCTGAATGACCAGTCTGTGCCTCATTAATTTTGCACTGGCTACAACCACTGTCCTACATCTGGCTGTAGTTTTAACCTCTTGGTAGGAAAGTGGTGGGGCTTAATGTTATAGAAGTTCAATTCAGTTGTATTTTTATACAGAGGATTTATTTCCTTGACACAAAGGGGTACTGTTACTGTATAAATAAACACAGATTAGAAGTACTCATAATTAATTTTTTTTTTTTTCCTTCAAAAATTTATGCATGACTATGTACAGAAATTTTGGATTATTATATTTTTTAATGTTTTAATCTTTATCCAGTTTCATTCGGATAACTAGTACTATATACTAGTATATATAAATGTTAAGTTAAAGATTTGGGAGACATCTAGAGGTAATCTGGATCCAAGTCCTAGATGCAGCTGAAATTTACACTCATCCTGGATCCAAGTTTTCAAAAAGCAGCAGTATTTAGTTTTTTTGGGGGGGGAGGTGGGGGGGCAATTTCAGGCAGGTGGCAGACGTATGTCCTCTAGTTTTCTCACTTGTATTAAAATGTGATCTCTCTTCTGTCAACAGGGGGACATTGGCATGGAGGGACCCCGCGGAAGAGTCGGAGGTCCTGGTGAGATTGTAAGTAAACTACGCTTATATTTTCATATTCATGTCCATTACCTGTTGTAAATTGCACTCAGGAGACAAAATATTGGTGTCATTTCTTTCTAGAATCTATCAACTTTAAATCATCCATGAAATAAAAATCTGTGCTGTGATGAGACGTATGATTTATTTGCTACTGTAAGCTCTTCTTCCTGGGAATCCGTGTCTGGTTAAAACATGTGTACCCAAAATTACTCCAGTGTTAGAACTTGCCAATGTGCAGTGTATAGTAGATTAGTTTGAAAGTCAGAAGATGACTGTGCAGAAAATTGATGCAGCTAAAGGAGCAGATTCATAGTTTCTCGCAACCTAGATGAGGCAAAGGGATAGAATTACATTAAACAAGAAATTTTAAGACCACAAAGGGTTTTTTTCATGACAAACATCAAAATATGCAATTTTATGAAATAGAAATTGTTTTTAAGCGGTTTAACCAATGGCTGTTGGCAGGACTTTATAGTCCAATATACACTTTATTTGATATCAACCAGCTTAAACATTACAATATACATGTTTATATTTAGTATTGCTCCTGTTAGACTGAAATTTGTTCACTTTTTTCAGGGCCCTCACGGAGATAATGGACATCCAGGACCAAAAGGAGGTAAAGGTCTAAAGGTAAAGAAAAGTGTTAAATGCATAAACACTTACACAGACACACATAAACATATTTATTCTTGTACCTAAATTTTTAAACGTGGGAAGCATAAATAAGGATCAATTTTTGAACGGATGTGATTGGACAGTGAGCTGTATCGACCTCTGGCAAATACACTGATCCGACTCATTTTATAAGCAGGGCTCTACTGTAAATCATGAAGTTTAACACCTTTTCAATAACTGAAAACACTTATGAAAACTATTGAGCCTTAATCAACCTGTTAGTGTCCTTGTTTTCTGACTCTGTGTTTTCTGTTCAGGGGTCTGATGGTGACGAGGGCAAAGAGGGTCCTCAGGGACAAGGTGGCCAGAAGGTGTGGAAAAGAAAATGTACTGTTGTTTTCCTGCAACACATGTGCATTCACATAAGCAGTGCATTAATCCATTACCTACTTTGTTCATATTTGAACTTTTCAACTCATCTTTTCTCCCAGAAACAGTGACTCTGTTCCTTAAGATTTATGCACTTCCAGCTTCTCACCGCAGAGGTCAATAGCTGACTTCATGTCACTCTAACCATTTTGCAGGGTCAGATGGGAGCTCCCGGGTTTCCAGGTGATGTTGGTGAAAGAGGACACACTGTAAGAAATTATCCACATATTTGGATTTTGATTTCTATGTAGGATCAGCTGCTGTCTTCCCATAAATCTTTAAGTGAAAATCTCTAAAACAATGTGAAAAAAAGTGGATAATTACGTATGTAAATGACAAAACTCATTAATATAAGTGAATGTTAAGGCTATCATCTAAAGGACTTCAGTTCCCAAACTGGGGGAAAGCATCTTCTTTAATGATCCCCTTTTCCCAGGGGCTCTCCACATTTTTGCAATTAATTAAAAAGGCCTAGTTATAATCATCAACAAATTTCTGGATAAAGGATCAATCTCCTATTCCATGAACCCATCCATCCATTTGCTACCGTTTATCCTGTTAGGAGTTGTGGGGGCGGCTGTAGCCTATCCCAGCATCATCAGGCGAAGTCTAGGTACACCCTGTAAAAGGTGCCAGTAGGACTGACATATAGACACAAACAATCATTCACACTCACATTCACACTTACGGGCAAATTAGAGTGACTAATTAGTGACCCGAAAATGGATATAAATGTTTAACTGTTTTGATATGTAACTGTTGATTGAACTTATGTATTTTAATTTGACAATTTGGTGGCACCATGGCATGATGGTGCAGCAGTCAGTACTGTTGCCTCACAGCAAGAAGGATCCTGGGCCAGGGCCTTTCTGTGTGGAGTTTGCATGTTCCCCCCTATGTCTGGGTAGATTCTCTCTGGGTACTTTGGTTTCCATCCACAATCAAAAAAACATGCAAGTGGGCTAGGTTAATTTGTTATTCTAAATTGCACGTAGATGTGCCTGGTTATATGTCTCTATATGTCAGCCCTGCAATGAACAGGGAACTTGTCCAGGGTGTACCTGGCCTTCGCCTAATGATGCTGGGATAGGCTTTAGCTCCCCCTGCGAATCTACATAGCATACCCACCAAGTTAAAATCAATATAATTAGGCAGATAGTATGCAGAGACTGCTTAGCAGGTAGTCTCACCAAACAATGTCAAACATACCTTCTGGAAAGAATTCTGTGAATTCCATTTGCTAGATCTACATTAATGATCTAGAACATTTGTACTGCTGCATGTTGATCATTTCAATAGGAAATATGATCCATGTGGTTACACAAAAGTAAATTTGTGCCCTCTTCCCTAAAGTATGTTTGACAATTCCAAGAAATGAAGCCTCTATGTTTACTTAAAGTCACATTGTTGACATACGCACACAGGACTGCCTCCATTATGATGGGTAATCAAGTAAGTGGTGAGCGACTGTGTAATTTTTGTTTATGGTTAAGACATCCCTTTTGTTGTACATGCGTTGCTGCAACAGATGACATATTTTTAGGCCCTAAGATGTGAAAATAAGATTCAGACTTTAGTAACAAGTATTTCTCTTTGATTACACTCTTGAATATAAAAATAAATAATGAATGTTCTCTTCCATAGGGTTATCCTGGACAGCCAGGAGCCACTGGACCAGATGGACCAAAGGTACAAACACATATTTTAAGTGTAGTCTTCCCTCTATAAAATCAAGGAATCTCTGGCATCTCTGATCAGATGTCTCTTTTCTGCATATAGCAAAAAACAGTTGTGAGCTTGCCTTCAGTCTTGGTGGGTGTATTGCTGATGATCCAAGGATGTGCACTTGCCGCTTTCGGTACAGTTTGAACGCATACAGTGTTCAGTATTAATAATATTTTACGTTGGGTGCTTCTTCTGGCCTTGCTTCGTCATCTGCCCTTTTGAGCCAAAACATGTTTAAAGGACATCTCTCATGGTATTCACTAAACATGGGATAATCTGTTTGATCACATGAAGTTATAGTAAAGTAATTAATGTTATTATCTGACTTTGTCTTTACTCAGAATGGGTGTCACTACACCAGACCAAAAGTTGTTCATTTATGCCTAAAACAGATATGAGTTGCTATTTTTATTCATTTCTAAAAAAAGTAACAACAAAACAGCCTTTTCAGACCAATGTTTTTTTTCGATCACCAGCCAAGAGTAAATGAACTATTAACAGATAAAGTCTGCAACCCAAAGAGGATTTTCACTTGTAGAGATATTGATGATATTTAAACTTCTGCCATATATTTGTTAGTATGGTGGCCCTGAAGGTCAAAAGTTGCAGTGGCATAATGTACATTGAACACATCAGAATCAGAATCAGAATCCTTTTTATTGTCATTGTACAAGTGTACAACGAAATTAAGGCAGCAACCGAGTATGACAAACAACATAAACTAAGAATAAAAAGTAAAAACAACGATACTTAAATATAGAAATATAAAGTAAATACAGTCAGTAAAATATAAAAAAATAGTCAGTGTCTGTCAATATTGCACATTGTCCTTGAGTGGTGTTGGTGTGTGTGTGTGTGTGTGTGTGTGTGTGTGTGTGCGCGTGTGAGCAGTGGGGGGCAGTGTTGGCTTTCGGAAGAAGCTATTTCTGAGTCTGTTTGTCCAGGTTTTGATGGACCTGTAGCGCCTGCCAGAGGGTAACGGGTCAAACAGGTGGTGTGCAGAATGAGTGCTGTCTCTTGTGATTGATGAGTATACTTCGTTAAGGCATACGATGATCTTCTGTGCTGTCTTGACCACTCTGTGGAGTCTCTCCCTATCTGCCACGGTACAGTGGGAGAACCACACCGTGATGCAGTAGGTCAGGATGCTCTCGATGGTAGAGTGGTAGAAGGTCACCAGCAGCTTTTCACAGACGTTATTTTTCCTGAGCACTCTCAGGAAGTGCAGGCGCTGCTGTGCCTTCTTGATGACAGCTGAGGTGTTTGCAGACCAGGAAAGGTTAGCAGAGATCACAGTGCCCAGGAAGGTAAAGTTGTGGACCCTCTTCTCCCAGTCACCATGTATGAAGAGGGGGGATAGATCTGCCTTGTGTTTCATGAATTCCAGGATGATTTCTTTGGTCTTTGTGATATTCAGAGACAGGTTGTTTGCGGAGCACCACTCAGACAGTTTCAGGACCTCATTCCTGTAGGAAAACTGGTCTCCCCCTTTGATCAGTCCCACCACCTGCTTGCTAAGTTGCATTGCAAGTTTGATTATATCCAGCATTTAACTTCCAGGCATTATTTATTGTGTCTAAGATGTGCAGTTATATTTCATGATGAATAATAATTAATAATTACGCCTACATTTGTTGTATTTCATAACAGTAATTTTAGCTGGAAACTGAATGCTAATGTTGAGCAGTTGTGTTATTGTATAACTGTGATCAAATATGTTGCTTTATCTTAAATTATGTCTTACCGTTTTTATCATTTTGCCTCTGTACACCACCGCAATGGATTTAAAATAAATCAATCAGGGTGCAATCATAGTGTAGACTCTCAGCTTTAATTTAAGGTGGCATAACTATTTACGAATTGCAGCCATTTTACATTGAGTATTTCTATTGTCTGGGCTCGAAAGTATTTGGACAATTGACTAACAAGCAGTTTCATTTCCGGGTGTGGTTCGTTCGCTTATTATTTCAAGACAAATGAAGCGGATAAAAGGTCTGGAGTGGATTTCAGATGTTCAGTTGGCATTTGGCAGCTGTTTGACTGGAGCTAACAATGTGAGCTCCAAGAAGATATCAATGCAATTGAAGGAGGCCATCATTAGGCTGAGAAAACAGATCAGAGAGAAAAGAAAAACTTTAGGAATGGTCAAATCAACAAACAAAACAATTTAGTATATTCTTAAAAAGAATGAATGCAATGGTGAGCTCAACAAAATCAAAAGGCCTGTAAGACCATGGACGACAATTAAAGTGGATGATGGCAGAAGCCTTTCCTTGTCGAAAAAATGCCATCACAACATGGAGATAAGTCAACACTCTGGAGAAGGTATGAATTTCATTGTCATTCTACATTCAAGAGCACCTTCATGAATGTAAATCGAGAGGATTTACATCAAGGTGCAAAACACTGATAATATTCAAGAACAAGAAGGCCAGATTAGACTTTGACAGAAAACCCTTAAAGCCTCCAAAGTTCTAGAATCAGATTCTTGGAGAGATGAAAATAGGATAAACTTGTATCAGAATGATGGGAAGAGAGAAGTATGGAGAAGGAAAGGAACAGCTCATGATCCAAAGCATACCACATCATGTGTCAAACATTGTGGTGGCATTCTTATGCTATTGGCTGACTGCCAGTGGAATGGGATTGCTGGTGTTTATTCACGATGTGATGTGACTGCTGACAGAAGTGTCAGGATTAATTCTGAGGTGAACAGGGCTATACTGTCTGCTCACATTCAGACAAATGCTACAAAATGGAGTTTCATCCGGCTGATGGATAATGACCCCAAACATGCAAAAGCAGCTCAAGACGTTGTGAAGGCAAAGAAATGAAATGTTCTATAATGGCCAACTCAGTCATCTGATTTTAACCCAAAAGAGTATGCTTTTCATTAACTGAAGACAGGAAAACCCACAAACATGCAGAAACTGAAGGTGGCTGCAGTAAAAGGCCTGGCGATGCATCTCCAGAGAGGACACTCAGAATTCTGTTATCCATGTGCTCGAAATTTTCAACGTTATCAAAGGATTTTCATCCAAGTATTAAAATCTACAGTAATATATAAAATTATGTTAGTTTGTTCAAATGCTTCTGAGCGCCTCAAAATGGAGATATGAAATGGCCGTAATTCCTAAACAATAAATGTCATATTTTTGTGACTCCTCTTAAATTAAAACTGACTGTCTACACTTTGATCACATCTTGATTCTTTTATTTCAAATCTATTTTGTTGGTGCTTAGAGGCAAAATTATAAAAATTGTGTCATTGTACTTCTGAACTGCAAATGTATACAGTATGTATACAGTATTATGCCCACATTAGAGCTCGCCACACTGCGACGACTAGAAAACAGCTGACTGGGGAATGTGGTCTGTACTTCAATATTTTTGAAGGTATTTATAATTAGTGTTTGATGATTGATATTAATCTCCAGAGCTGGAGTCAGGACTTGGTAAACCAAGTTTAACTTAATGTCCAGGAGCAGGGGGAAACAGTTAGCCTGGCTTTGTACAAAAAGTCAAAAAACATGATCTTGAGCTCATCTAAAGCTTAATGTATCTTTTTTTTACATCTGTAACTGCAGCTTATTTAGAAGGGCTTCGGTCAAACCACTAAAATAAAACTTCCACTGGACTTCACGTACCCCTGGATTTATAGATTCCACATACTCTTGGACCCACTGACTTTATCAGCAACTCTCAGATATGGACACATGGACTACAACAACTTCTAGAGCAATAGACTACACATACCTCTGGATTTATAGATTCCACATATTCTTGGATTTATAGATTTCATGAGCAACACACAAATCTGGATACATGGACCAATATGACTCTTGAACCAACAGACTACACCTGCCTCTGTGTCAAGAGATTTCTCATACATCTGATGAACTCAAACATTCTTACTGATCCATCGTTGTCATGTTGTGGTGTTCTATACAAGTGAAATGTATTGCACATCTGTCCAATCTAGGAAGAAGGATCCTTCCTCTGCAGTTCTTCCTGAGGTTTCTTATTTTCCCCTTTTTAGGGTTTTTAAAGTTTTTCCTCACCCAGTTTTGTGGGTCCAAGAGCAGGGGGTGTCACATCTGTACAGTTTGCCAAAGCCAAGTGAGATTATGTGCAATTTGTGATTTTGGGCTATACAAATAAAATTTGATTTTATTTGATTTTATGTACAGACCTCTTGCTTGTCAGGATGCAAACCTTTGGTTTAGAGTTTTGCCATCTTTAATGGTTTCATTCTGTGGACACTGCTGCTGTCGTCTGTTTTTTATGCATTTTTTTCTTAATTGATATTTTTATTCTTGCCATCCACTTTGAAATTTTGATACTAGCATTTTACTCGTAAGACTTTTTAGACTTCACTGGACATGCTTACAAGGACAGGTCGCTATATCTAATTTTTGGGAGCTTGCACTTTGTCATTTATAATTATTGTCTGATTATCAGAAATGCTCTTTTTTGCCCAATTATGTTAATTTGATGACATCCTGTTGGAGTTTCTGACAGCTTATATCACTTTTTTTTTTTATTACCATTTTCTTTGTTTATTAACTCCCAACAGAGCAATTTTGTTGTGTCAGATGATCAGCCCTCTTAATCAAAAGGAAGTACTTTTATAAAACCATTATCTGGCTCTAAACCTAATGATTACATACATTAGTGTTTCTGATTTATAGGTATTAAACAGATGGATTGATACTGTGTTACTCTATGAGTCACTGTGTACATTGTCTCTCAGGGGAAAGACAAGAAATTTTCAGTTTTTCATTCTTGTACTGTGTGATTTTTTAAATTTTGTGATTTGTGTTTTGAAAACACTGGAACTGCCCCCAAAATACCAAACTTTCCGTCGGGATTTTTAAACTTTTACTTTATCTTTACTCTGCAGACTTTCAGAACTCAAGGGACTTCTTAGTCATGTTATTAGCTAAACTGAAACTGAATAGATAGAAAAGTAGTTGTGATCTGGGTTACTAGTGACAAATAAACTAACCGACAGTTTAGTTTCATGAATATCCCAACGTTTTCTCAACTGCTTTGAGCTTTATGGAAAAATAAAGTTACAGACTGCTTTGAGAGGTGTTTCATACTGTTATATCAAAACCAGAACAAAGTTCTTTACATTCGAAAGACCTGAGTATGCATCTTGTGTAGGGGTGACTTCACTCGATTCACAATGCAGTAAGATTCATGGTTTTAGTCTTACAATATTTTTAGTCTAAGCTTGAACTTGATGAGCTGGGATGAGAAAGTGATAGTTCAAACTTAAGATTTGTGATGAATAAAATTTAGGTGAGGTGCTTTACTGTCTACAAACCAGCCATGAGAAACGTTTCAATCAAAGACTATGCCATCGGCTGACATGAGAAAGGCCAGTTGCTGCAATGTTTGCCTTCAATTCTGAAATGTTTACAATGTTTATGTCTGATGGTTAATCTTTGGTCCAAACTGAGACTTGTACTTCTTAGGATCACTTTTTGTCAGCACTGATGTACATTTGGCATCATTAACTGGAAATGCATCAGGAAGAAATCTTTTACTGGCTAGTATGAACAGAAAGAACAACTACAGCAACCAATTCTATTCACATATTTGCTGATAGTCAAGACCTCTTGTTGAAAAAAAGCAGGATATTGCTGTCGAATCAGTTTTTTCTTTTATGATAAACCAATGTAAGATGTCTCATTTGTAGTCATATTCTTTTTCTCCTTTTTTCTTTCAGGGCACACCAGGTCAGGATGGCCTGCCAGGCAGTGATGGTGACCCTGGAGAAGATGTGAGTGAATTTGATTTTGGGTCATGACAATCTGTCATCCTTACTTGATAATCCCTGTTTGTCTCCTCAGGGTCCCATAGGGGTGCCAGGCTTAATGGGAGAGCCTGGACTGTTTGGTACCAAGGTAATAACCATAATTGCGCATGCCTTAAAGCTCATCACAACACAGCATGGATGGGAATAACATTAATGTTTTTATTAACACTGAGGTCTCATTTACTGAAGCTAATTTTTACCTCATTTTAGTAAAGTTATTTTTATTTTCCCCAACAGGAACAAATAATGTATGTTACAGCAGCCCCAAACCTTTAAAGGCTCTGATGAAAATCCGTTTATGACCTTGTTAACATGCCCATGTATTGTTTTTTATGTACTATTACACACAACATGACCAAAATAATCAGTCAACATGGATCTGTATGTCAGGCCTGTGATTATCTGGTAACTTGTTCAAGGTGTTCCCTACCTTTTCCCAATGACATTGGGATAGGCTTCAGCCCCCCAGTGACCCTGTATAGAATAAGCAGTAATAGAAAATGAGTGAATGAATGAAAACACTAGCATACATAAAGATGGTTGCCAAATTTCCACTTACTGGAGCCGCTATTTCCAACCCATACACCCACAAGCTGTCAATCACGTTTTTTCACCCCCTTGTTTATAGCATAGTCTAACTAATTAAAACCAAACTGATGAGAAAAATGAACAATTGAAGATACATCAGCATGATAAAAACTACCTAAAATAACAGAAACCATTTATGGAAAATTAATTTAACATGTACTTTGAGGTTTTAGTTAGGCTTTTGTCCCATCTGCTAACATTGTGCATGTGTGTGTGTCTGTGTGTGTGTGCAACATGACATCATGACATGAGGAAAGATTCTGTCATTTGATATTTTAGTTTACACACTGGCAGCATTTTGAGACACACCTACACCATTGCTAAAAGAAACATAAATAAATCAGGGCTAACACAACAACCCTTTACATGTGTAACCTTCCCACAGTGAAATTGCAGTAAAATCAGCCTGCTAGATAAACCTGGAAAATCCTGTAATAACATTAGATACTGTACTGTACCTCCACAGGGCAGTAAGGGAGATCCCGGTTTGAGAGGACATCATGGCAGACTGGGTGCTGTGGTGAGTCAGATTTGGTTTGGTTTATGACTTAGCTAAGTGTTTGTGTGAAGAGCCAAAGTGCAGGATCCCACCTGCTGGTTTCTGCTATACAATTTTTTTTTCTGACATTGTCTATTTCTATAATAAAATTCTAAATATTCTCTTCGGGCCTCACGAAATGAAAGATTCTTAATATAAATCTTCTGTCTTGATCTATCAGTCAAACTATAGACAACCCAAAACAGGGTTCTGATGGAGTTTCACCTGACTAATCTTTGAAATTTGACCCATGCTAGGGATTGATGGTCAGGATATTCCGGTCTCTACTGCTTTACTTTTTTTGTTTTGAATCAGTCTCTTCATGCAAGTTCAGGGAAGTCCTGACATTTAGATTTCTGTGTATGTTGTCAGTTTCCTTTTTACTGGGAGATAAACAAGGGGAAGTGAAAATAAATGAAGAATAGAATGAAGAAACTTATCCATCTGCTTTCTCTTGAAGAGAACGGGTCTTCCCCATCAGATAGAGAACAGAGTGAGCTATGTTAACTAATACATATACACACATATACATGCATATATACACAAACATACACACATATATATGGCTCTTGTCCTCCACCAGAGGCCTGGGAGTCTGAGGGTCTTTTGCAGTATCTTAGCTGTTCCTAGGATTGGGTTCTTCTGGACAGAGATCTCAGATGTTGTTCCTGGGTTTTGTTGCAGACTCTCTCCCTGTTTGGGAGTCACAGCCCCGAGTGCTCTTATCATCACGGTCACCACTGATGCTTTTAATCCCCACATAATTTCCAGCTCCAATTACAGATCGTGGTATTTTTTGAGTTCCTTTTGTTCCTTCTTCCTGATTTTGCTGTCACTTGGGATTGTGATTGCTACCACTATGGCCTTCTTTTCCTGTTTGTTGACCATCACAATATCTGGTTGATTATCCACCGACATCTTATCAGTCAGTATCGGGAAATCCCACAGGATCTTAGCTCGGTCATTCTCAATCACCTTTGGAGGTGTTGTCCACTTTGATCCCGAAACTTCCAGTCCATATTCGTTGCAGATGTGCCTGTATATTATACCAGCCACTTGCATTTAAGGCGCTCCAAGTATGCCTGCCTGCATCTTGTCTCCTGCTGTTATGGCCTCTGTTGATCTTACTTTCAAGGCCTGTTCTTGTGCTGTCCTTGAGACAAGCCTTCTCCAGCTACTGGTATGTTTTCTAGATGATGTATTCCTTGGATCTTTGCTGTTTCATCTTGGATTTTGGCTCTGACGCTCACTAGTCCTCGACCCCCCTTTTTCTGCTTAGTGTACAGCCTCAGCGTGCTGGACTTGAGGTGAAACCCTCCATGCAATGTGAGGAGCTTCTTTGTATTGACATCTGTGGCCTCTATCTCATCCTTTGGTCAGGTTATTATACCAGCGAGGATATCTGATCATTGGCAGGGTATAGGTTGTGGATGGCTCGGATCTTACTCTGACCATTCAGTTGACTTTTCAGGACCTACCTTATATTATGCAGGTATTTGGCTCTGTCGGACTTCCTTGCAGCCTCTTCAGGATTTCCATTTGCCTGCGGGATCCCAAGGTATTTGTAGCTGTCTGGACCCCTTCAGTTTTGGTCATCTTGTGTCTCTTTGATATCATCCGGCCACACTTGTCTAGCCGGAATGTCATTCCGATGTCATTGCTGTAGATCCTGGTGATGTGGATCAGTGAATCGATGTCTCGCTCACTCTTTGCGTACAGCTTGATATCTCCATGTAGAGGAGGCGGCTGATAGTTGTTCCATTTCTTAACTAGTTATCCAAAGCCACTCTTTGCGATGATCTGGCTGAAGGGTTGATCTTCATTCTAAGATTTCTGTCATTTCTGTAGTTAATCTGAAAGAAAAACCTTTCTTATCTACTGAGCTAAGGTGTCACACTGGGCATCTTTAACTGGTATTATCTGGTCTGACTACCACTTGCTTCATGCAGTGTGACGCATCTCCTTTGTTTAGCGTTAATCAGTTCTGGCTTGTGGCCTAGGAAATATTTGTTTCCGCCTCCTCAATGGCTACGGTGGCTGATCTCAGATGCTCTCTCAGGGGAAGACACCTGAGGTGGCAGTCCTGAGCTGGTATGGTAACACATCGTCTGCAGTTATTAGGCCTGTTGGGTGTACTACCAAATTCTCTGAGAAAACTTATTCTGGAATTACTGTGTGTCGGTCACATTAACGTGTCCACACAGCCGAAAGGATGAGACATCTGACTACAGATAATCCCTGTTGAAAAAAATGCATTTGTGGATCAAGGCATCAGTCTCAAAAAACCCACACACAAATACAGTCATTTTCACAAACCAAAAGCAATTTGTAAGTGCAGATTCAACAGTTTGTGTTTAAAATTTGCAAAATAAATGAAGCTTTTGATGAAGATTTCAAATTACTTTTAATACAAGTATTTTGGATTTCCGCTGTATATATTTAAAACAAGAAATATTTGTGTATTTAAAAATATTTTTGTGGGGATAGTGATTTATACAGAAATGCAAAATGTGTTTGTGCATATTGAGACTGATCTATGTCCGTAGAGAAGTAACATAAATTAAGAGCTGTATAAATGTGTAATAATACACATTAACACAAACATACTTCGTGAATGTGTACTCAGATGGATTAAGAAATACACAAGTGAAAATCATTTCCTCTTTCTTCCTTTGGATCTGTGATTACTTGAGGACTGATTTTACTCATAATATGGGCAGTCAGTGTGTCCTTCAGCTCAGGACACATTGGGAATATCCTGTTGAATAGAACTCCCAATAATTGAAAATAAAACATTAAATATGTTAAAATCTGTAATTTTTTGGGGGACAAACTTAGTTGTGGTTATAAATCTAAAATTTTACGGAATATCTTTAAATGTCCAAGTATGGCAATGAGTTATCAACATCATCTGCAGTTGTTCCATATACTTTGAGAAATTTCCCAGAGTTCAGTTCTCAAGAAATTAGCTGGTTGTTTTGACAAATAATGTTGTGATATGAACCTTGGTGACATTAACAGCAGAACACAAAGGGAACGTCCCTAAAACATCAAAACAAGAACAAAGAGTTTAGATTAAAATTTTATTCCAGAGTTTCAATGTGTGATCAGAAGTCGCATGCCTATTTCTTACAGAGAAAGAAAAATTTGCTTCCATAAATAAAAGCATTAGGATCAATAACTTCTGATCTAATTCTAAGAGTATAATTATTAGAAAATATAAAACTATGTTTTCCTTTTATCTTAGTGCTTTACAGAGAAGACACCAGGAATAATGTAAAAGGTCCCTGGTTAGAATGGAGACTAATTAAAAAATATTTACAGGCCCCACCAATACAAAAGATACTTTCTCTGAGTAGTAACAGAATGTGCAGAATGTCTTTTTAGACATCATCCTCTTTCCTACAGGTGGTCTTCAGGTGGCTGCTTCGCTGATGCTGGCTACCTCTAAGCTATAATCCATTCACCTCTTATATTATAGTTTGGATGTAAGGCTCTTTGCACATCCTTCCTGTTCTTCTCCTTTTTCTTCGGGGCATCATAATTTCTATTAACCTTTTGAAACAGAAAGGAAAATCACTCTAAATTTAACTAGTAGGTGACCCTTGTTCTGTTGCTCTGTTTCTCTTTTGCCTGTTACTGTGTGCAATACAACAACAAGATGGAATTTAGGAACAAGAGATTGTTCTGATTACCAGCTCGTTACAATTTTACATTTATAAAGGGTCCCTTTGGTCTTCCATTTTGAATGTCTGGGCAACAAAATCAAGGCTCTAGGTCTCTGTTTAAGTTTTAGGCACAAAACCTACCCGGTTAGGTTTAGAATTATCAGTGATGCTTGTTTTCAAACAGGACATGAACTCCAGTCTGGTTCAGTGGAGGGAAGTGGACTGTTTTACATCGCAGTGATATTAAACCCTCGTACGTCTGGATGAGACATGAGATGCTGTGAGAAACCTCAATATCTGATAGCTGGAGATGAGATCAGGCTGAAAAGACAAAAACAAATCTGCAGTTCTATATATACTATATAAAAGTATTTTTGTTGTTTTGTTTCTGCAGAAAAAGAGCTCATCGATACAATAAAAACTAGAATGGCACTTGGTAGAGCATATACCAAATAAGTCCCTGTTACCTCTGGCATTGAAATGAGTTTTTTTGTGATTGGATGGCAGTCAGATAGCACTCAACAACATCCTTTTGCTATGCATCTCCTTGTTTGTATCTGATCGCTATCCGATCATGCTCCTCTGCTGCTTTCATCAGGCTGCACCGTACACCCTCTTCTTGTCTGCGCACGAATTAAATAAACCAAAACAACTGCGCAATGACCAGGCCTGCCCAGAATGGCATGCCCATTGTTCTCAAGCCATTATTTGCATTTCATTACACTAGTGCTGTGCATGTTCCCATAATAGGCTTGCGATTCTCTGCAGGCAGGCAGAACTCAGCATAACTCCCATGTGTTGTATGGTCTCCTGCCTGCTTTTTGTAGCAGATGAAAGAGCAGAACACTGTGGGCGGCTGTGGCAGCCATCAAATGATTAAAAGGTTCCTGTGTTCGATCCCAGACCCTACAGTTAACATGTCAAAGTGCCCTTGAGCAAGACACTGAACGCTAAATTGCTCCTGATGCTGCACCATCAGTGTATGAGTGTGTGAATGGTTAACACTCCTGATGAACAGGTAGCACCATGCGAGGTAATCACTGCCACCAGTGTATGAATGTGTGAATGCAAAACCTTTGGTGTAAAAGCACTTTGAGTGGTTAACAATGACTAGAAAAGCGCTATATAAATACAGGACATTTACCATTTTACACTTACAAAAGTAGAGGAGTAAGCACCATATATTGGAATATCTAGATGTTTATCATATTTAGTAATGTGCGATCTGAATCCATATAATTTTCAAAACTACGTCAATGTATGCGGACCGATATCAGGATTTGGATCAACCCCAAAATCAAATCACCTTAATTTTGTGGTATACTGAAGAAAAATGCCAGATTTCTTCAAATTCAACTCAAAAATACTTTTTGAAAAATTTCATAGATATGTAATACGTTTTTAATTTGTATTACTAATAGATGCCCAGATAATTAAGTAAATAAATTAAGCATGGTAAAGGTGAGGTTTTGGAACAAACTACCACACAAAATTAGACAAGTGACAATTGTGGATAGTTTTAATAAATTTTGGTTTGGTTATCATTTTATTTTGCTCGCCTACGGACCCCTTCCCCAGGCCTGGCTCCAGGGCGGGGTCCCGGTATCCCTCCGGGCAGGGTACACAAGTCCTTGTTCTTCACCATCATAGAAGTCTTCGAACTGCACTTTGTCTGGCCCCTCACCTAAGACCAATTTGCCTTGGGTGACCCTACCAGGGGAAAACAGCCCCCCGACAACATAGCTCCTAGGATCATTAGGGCACCCAAACCCCTCTACCACGGTAAGGTGGCGGTTCCAGCAGGGGATTTTGTCTTATATTCTTCCTGTAATACACAGGTGAGCTGAGCAGCATTTTATGTATGAAAAGTGCTATATAAATTAAGTTTATTAATTGCTGTTATTTTTGTTTCTGTTTTTTCCAACAGGGAGCCCAAGGAGGACAGGGAGATGCTGGAGTACCCGGGAAACCAGGACCAAAGGGCCTGCAGGGCCAGATGGTGGGGACACAAAAACACAAAATATTGTACACATATCAATATCATCGGGCCATTTTTGAACCCCCGAATCAACCCGTCATGTTTCTTAAACCTGAACATGACAAGTGACAGATGGTTTATGTTTCATCCAGGGGGCCAAAGGTGAGATGGGACCGGATGGCGTGAAGGTGAGTATTGAACATCATACGTCACTGGATGGAAAAAGATGCTGGAAAGTAATTGTACTCAGATTATGCTCATACTGGTAACGCAGATCGTCGCAAATTTGTATCATACCGCTTGCATTCAGACTGCAGCCGAGATAGCAATAATTTGAAAGCAAAGCATTTTTTAATTATAGTTGTAAATAAATTTAGGTGGCAAGGGTTTAAGTATTAAAATTTCTCCTTTCACTTCGGAGATCAAAAATAAACAAACTTGAATGGTGCACAGTGGAGGGTATACCTCTGCCAGGTAGTCCCCTATAATTAAAATTCTCTCCTTAACCATTAATTAAAAATACAGGAAAGAAGACATTTTCCTGACTGATAATAAAAAAACATGAATCTGTTTTTTTTACAAAAATCTGTCTAAATGTACCACCAACAGCCATCTTCCACAGATGAAACCCCAATGGGAGTTTCCCTGTGTCTGCTGACTTCTTTTTCTTTCACTTGTCTTTCCTGTTTTACAAGCTAGGCATTTACTACTAGACAATGGTTGATTGAACTTGAGGAATCAGTCAGATACTGTTTTGTTTTATTTAAAAAAACAAAACAAAAATCCAAATTTCCTCTTTTATCATCGTCACATGCTGTTGTTTTTCTTTTTTTTCCTGCAGGGTGCAAGAGGGGAGGAAGGCCTTAAAGGAGTCAAAGGACAAAAGGTAATTTACCTGTTCACAGTGCAGTGCTGAAACGAATCCACACTTCACTTCCACGTTTCACTTTCTCTTCCACATCTGGTGGAGCTTACACTCTGATCCCTTTGTTTCTCTTTCTTCTTTCATTTCAGGGTAGCAGGGGTGACCGAGGAGATATAGGACAGGTGGTTATTCTGTTTTTATTTTGTTTACACTGATGTCACAAAAATACACAAACAGTATGGAGAAGAAGAATTTTTTTAAAGACGCTCCGTTAAATAAAGTTTTCATTTTTAAGCTTTAAAAGGGCAGCTCACCCCAAAATCAAATCACATTTTTCTTCCTTCCCCCGTGGTTTGTTTATCATCTAGATAGTTTCGGTGTGAGTTGCATAGTTTTGGAGGTGTCAGGTCCAGAGATGCCTGCCCTCTCTCCAGTATGATGGAACTAGATGACACTTGGCTCGTGTTGCTCAAATTGTGTTGCTCCATGAAACTGTTCATAATAAGCTCTGTATATTATCTTGGCTAACTGGGACATGATTTTTGAAAAGAATTCAGTTTTTTCAAGACTAGTCAAGTATTTCTGCTGTGTATAAACAGTAATTAGCTTGATAAGAGACATTGAATATACTTGTTAGTAAATAATTATACTTCTCGATCCTCTCTTTTATTTTTTTCCATTTATCCAGCATGGACCAAAAGGCACTGTTGGTCATAATGGCGTCCCGGGCCCTATTGGACCACCTGGATTCCCAGGTTCCAGAGGCGAACATGGTCCAATCGGTGACCTGGGTGTTAAAGGCCGAGCAGGTCCCAAAGGAGTCCAAGGTCCAGCAGTGAGTAAAAAAAAAAAAATTCATTAGGTGCAATAAAAATTAATTTTCTTTTATTCATTCAAGAAATTATGTTCAGGTCTGTTTCTCGGTAAAGCAACTGTAAAAAAAACCTGCATTATTCACAACTGTCATACAATAATTAAAGGGGAACTCCACTATTTTTAAACCTAAGCCATATTTTTCAAATTTCTAGTCTAAAACCTCCCAAAATACATTTTTAAGTTTGAAAATTACTCCACTATCTAGTTTTGCCACTAAGACCAGGCAGCTCAACAAAGCTATACCATGCAGTGGCACAAGGCATAATACCATGTTGGAAATACAGTATATGGCTTTTTACACTATTAACAAAGCTCAAAATATTATAACGAGTGTCTGAAAATATGGAGCTGGTACCTACAGTGAAACACCTGTGAGTTTTTGACTCAGTAACTGTAGAGATTTTTGTGGCCTGTAGCATTGCATTGTATAGCCCCGTTGACCTAAACAGTCCCAGCGATCGATCTCAATACTTGAGTTATTTTCAATAAAGATGCTTTCTATGAAATGTTAGACCCTCAAAGACTGAAAAAGAATGAACTTAGGTTGAAAATACCAGAGTTCTCCTTTAAGGTGACGCAACGAGAAATCTGAGATTGAATTAAAAAGTAAAGTAAAAATAAAATTTCACATACTCTTAAATCAAATAAATGTTTCATGCATGGCCCTAATCATCTTCTGTGCTCTGGTGGAGGTCTGATCAGTGCAGATGAGTACTATAGTGTGTTGGGACAGAGGTAAACCTGAGTGGTTTGTGTCTTGCAGGGTCATGGTCTGACTGATGAGCAGGTCCTGCAGCTCTGCAGAGGTGTGGTCACAGCCCAGATCTCCCAGTACGCTGCCTCCATCAGAGCCAAGTGTTCCCAGGGCTGCCCCATCAAAAATCGGACACTCATTGGGCCGCCAGGAGCCTGTGGGCCATCAGGAGCACAAGGAAAACCTGTAAGTCCCACTCCTGCCTCACAGATATCATGGCTTTTACCGCAATTACTATGTAAAGTCTTCAAAAAGACTTCTATGATGGTGACTACCTAGGACTTGCGCACCCTGCCCGGAGGGGTATCAGGACCCCGCCCTGGAGCCAGGCCTGGGGAAAGGGGTCTGTAGGCAAGCGCCTGGTGGCCTGGACTTTGTCCATGGGGTCCTATCGGTCTCAGCCCGAAAAGGAGACATGGGTCCGTCCTCATGTGGGCCCACCACCCCTATGAGGAGCCATAGGGGTCCAGTGCTATGTGGATCAGGTGGCAGTCAAAGGCAAGGGCCTTGGCGGTTCGATCCCCGGTTGCTGAAGCTGGCCTTTGGAACATCGAAAGTTACCTCTCTGGTGGGGAAGGAACCTGAGCTTGTGCGAGAGGTTGAGAAATACCAGCTAGATATAGTCAGCCTAACTTCAACGCACTGTTCGGGTTGTTGAACCAGTTTTCTTGAGAGGGGTTGGACACTTTTCTATGCCAGAGTTGCCTAGGTGAGAGGCAGAGAGCAGGTGTGGGCTTATTAATAGCTCCCCGGTTCTCAGCCAATGTGTTGGAGTTTAACCTGATGGATGAAAGGGTTGCTTCCCTGCGCCTTCACGTTGGGGAATGGGTCCTGACTGTGGTTTGCGCCTATGCTCCAAATAGCAGTTTAGAGTACCCACCATTTTTGGAATTCTTGGAACAGGTGCTGGAAAGTGCCCCTACGGGGGACTCCATTGTCCTACTAGGAGACTTCAACGCTCATGTGGGCAATCACAACAAGACCTGGAGGGGTGTGATTGGGAGGAGCAGCCTGCCCAATCTGAACCCGAGTGATGTTCAGTTATTTTCTAGGTCGCGGTGGGAGGTGCTGCTGTGGTCCTGCCTGATGCCTCCTGGCCACATTAGGAAAGGAGATCCTGTGACTTGGATCCTAGGCTGGATTTCCAAGTGCAAATCGGGACCCACAGATCACAATGGCTTCTGGATCAATAGACTACACCTGCTTCTGGACCACTACACTTCACATATCCCTGGATCTACAGATTCTACATACTCTTGGACTCAGCAACACCCAGATCTGCCTACATGGAGTACAATGAGTCCTGGACCAACAGAATCCACCTGCGTCTGGATCACTAGACTTTCCATACATCCGGACTCATAGAATCCACAGACTCTGGGACTCATGGATGTTTTATACATTCTAAATGAACTGTTGTTATCATGTTTTTGTGTTCTGTACAAGTGACATTTATTGCAAGTCTGTCCGTCCTAGGAAGAAGGATCCCTCCTCTGTGGCTCTTCCTGAGGAGGTTTCTTATTTTCCCTATTTAGGGTTTTTTAAGTTTTTCCTCAACCGGTTCAAGGGTCTAAGGGCAGAGGACGTCACATCTGTACAGTTTGTCAAAGCCCAGTGAGATAATGTGTAAATTGTGATTTCGGGCTATACAAATAAAATTTGATTTGCTTTGATTTGATTATTGGATTTCTGTGCTAGTCACAGTCCATAACTAACACCATGTTCAGCCATAGTGTCCATAAGTGCACTTGGCACCAGGACACCCTGGGTCGACAGTCAATGATTGACTTTGTAGTCGTATCATCTGATCTGCGACCGTATGTGCTGGACACTCGGGTAAAGAGAGGAGCAGAGCTGTCAACTGATCACCACCTGGGGATGGGTTGGATCAGGTGGCAGGGGAGTCAGGGTCTGCTGGGAACGTCTGGCTGAGGACCCTGTGAAAATGGTCTTCAATTCCCACCTCCGGCAGAGCTTCAACCACATCCCGGAGGTAGTGGGGAACATGGAATCTGAGTGGGCCATGTTGTGCTGCCATTGCCGAAGCGGCTGCTTGAAGCTGTGGTAGCAAGGTTGCTGGTGCTAGTCGTGG
>KV751342.1:5302835-5316114 GCA_001698575.1 Mola mola
GGGCATGCCCATCCGGGAGGAGACCCCGGGGCAGACCAAGGACACGCTGGAGAGATTACATCTCTCGGTTGGCTTGGGAACGTCTTGGTGTCCCCCCGGAGGAGTTGGTGGAAGTGGCTGGGGAGAGGAGCGTCTGGATGTCCCTGCTCAGGCTGTTACCCCCGCGACCCGGACCCGGATAAGCGGCAGAAAACGAAACGAAACGAAATGAAATCTGTAAAACGTATCAAAAAACACAAAGCTAGTGTACCTCAAAATTGCACAATTCCAGTAAATGAACGCAGTGACATGAAATCAGGGGGATGCATATTTTAGTTCAATATTTCCATTTTCTTACTTTTTCATATTTCAACTCCACTAAAGTTTGGAGATTCATATACAGAATCTAACTTTTAAAGTATTCTATCATCTGATAAAAAGCAACAGACGTGAAAACCAGTAAAATATGATTAAATATACCTATTTCATATGAAGATACAAAACGTATTAATTTAATCAACTAGATTATATAATTGGAGGCTAGTGAACTCATGCATTAGTAAAGTGAAAGTTTAATGCTTTTCTGATTGTGTTTGTGGATTTTTTTATCCCAATATCTCTGTCTTTTTATTTATAGGCCAGAAAGGAACTAAAGGCCTCGTCGGTGATCCAGGTACAGGCCTGCCGGGACCCGACGGACCACAAGGCCTTAGAGGTTCCACTCATCTGCATTTTGTGGATCAGTTTCAATTTCATCTAATTTATAGCTCAAAGTGAAAGTTCACCACAAAATCATATTTAATAGTTTCATCAAAGAACTATTTTCTATCTGTATCACTATACAGAAGGAAGTGTGCATCTAATCATGGATGAGAGGCTTTGTTGTTGTTGTGATGGGAGGGGATGTAAACATTAATGTCATCGTCCTTGGCTAAATTGTAACGTTAGCTAGCTTCTCGTCCGTGAGACGCATGCTTCCCTCAGTGCTTTTATGGAATAAAAATAGTTCCTCTATAAAACTGTTCAGAACGAGGTCTGGGGATTAATTATCATAATAAATTCTGCTGGCTACAGTTTAAGTGTTTTATACTAGCTAGCTGAATGAATAAAATCAAATATTAGCTTTCTCATGTTTTACCACTTAAATTTTTATGTCATTACTTGAATTTTTTAATGTGTACCATCTATGACTACCAACCTGAATTTAGCTTGATACATGTATAATTTCCGCTTTGCAGGTTTGCCAGGAAACCCGGCAGAACCCCAAAATGGCATGGATGGTCCCCGAGGTCCCAGTGGCTTCCCTGGTGTGGTTGGTCAGCCTGGTATGGTCGGAATTGTAGGCGTGTCGGGGTTCTGTGAGGCATGGGACTGCAGCATTCATGCGCCAGTGATGCGCAAAGAACAGGGCCTGGTGAAAAGAACTGCTGGCTCAAAACTGTGAACCTGAAAAGGGAATGAAGAAGGCTGCTGTAAGATTACACAGGGTTTAAAAATTCCACTGGTGGCAACTTCAGTATTCATATCATTGAAGTCCAGCTGAAATTAAGATGAAATTACAAGTTTAAACACTAGCAAATGTTAAATGTATGGCAATAATTTGTTGAAAACCTGCAAATGATTGTTGATATTGATGATGTTGAAATATCAGTGATCCGAGCACAGTACCATTGGGCACTCTGCTGGTAGGCGGGTGTGGTAACAAATGAAAAAAATGGCAGCAAAGAAAGCAGAAAAGACCTTTTCCTGTGAGAAAGACATGGCTGCAAGTGAACTTTATAATTCTAGACTTTTTTTATTAAAGAAAAATTCAAGCATGGTTAATACTCACATCTGGATTAATTGTGTCTTTTTTGTAATGTTTTTGGAAAAAAAAAAACTGTTTCCTCCTCCTTTCACTTTAGTTTGTTTTTCTCTAGTTAAATGCAAACAAAAAAATTCTCTCTAAATATCTTGTAATGTATCTCAAATACATCTACTGTGCTCTGAAATGTTGCAGATAAACTGTTGTTATTTAATCTGAGACTTTGTTTTGTTGGTTGCCACATACTGAAAACGAAAGACGTTGCTTGTTTGTGATTATGAGAAATAAACTCCAAAAGACCAATAACTACCATTTCAAATAGAATTGAACAACTAAACGTCAGCTCTTGTTTTGGCTGTGCCTCAGATGGTACAGGGGTCGGCTAAAGGTCCCTGGTTCGATCCCAGACCCTGCAGTTAACGTGTCAAAGTGTCTTTGAGCAAGACACTTAACCCCCAGATTGCTCCCGATGCTGCGCCATTAGTGGACATTTACATTTTGCCATTCAAAAAAAAAAAAAAAAAATACCTTCTGAGATCTGTGGTTAGCTGTTGTTATCAGGAAAGTCCCATTTTCAACAGGTTTTTTTTGTTGCTGTTTTCAGGTATTCACACCAGATGCATTTGTTCCACTTTAAATCCAATTGCATTTTTTTCATATAGTCTAGTAGATTTGGGCAGTTATGAAAGTTCATTTGAACTCTGGTAAACAATCAAACTGCCTCTAAGTGATCCTTGGTGTTTGAGGTGTGAAAGCAAAGTCCAGGACCAAGTTGCAGACCAAAGGTAGAAATTTGACCAAAAGACTGCACATCATGGATTAAAGGTATCAAAATAAAGATCAAGCATTTGGAAATGAGTTGGCTGAGTTGGTGGAAAAATGTCTTGTGGACAGTCGTGGGGCAATGAGGAGATGAAAGTTGTTCCTGAAATACGGTCAGTTGTTTGAGGCCACTCACACAAAGTATTTAAACAGTTAAGTAAATTAATTGTGTTGAGATTCAGTCTCAGCCATTCAATGTCACATTAAGGTTCGTTCGTTCGTTCGTTCGCCGCTTATCCGGGTCGCAAATAAATGATACACCTGTTCTGTCCAACAGACGAGTGATCATTTAAACTGTGTTACATTGTAAAAGTCTGGTTGGTGAAATGTAGCCAAATACAATGAAAAGGAAACCATGCTGCAATTTCACTCCTTGATTGAACCAAGTCCCCCAGATTATTAAAAGCATGTGTGAAATATACCTTAGAAATAAATATTCAAAAAATTTAACTATTTCAGCATGAGATCTGAAACTGAAGAAGATTAAATGAAACCAATTTAAATAAACCAATCCAAATATGTTTCACATATACAACTAAGGGAGCAGTTCAGCACTGTTAACTTAGCATCTACAGTAAAGATTCCTCCTTCAAATAACATCTGGTTAAATCAATTTTGGTAGATGATATTTTCAACTGCTGTAAGGGATTTCATACTGTGGAATAATTTTGTTAAAAACTTAATTCAAACCTTGTATTAAAAATAGTGTAATTAAATGTAGTTCATGAATGCCACTATCGGCTCAAAGGCACTGCTTGGCAAGGCAGTGAAGTGATTTGTTTAAATATAAAATATTTTGTTAAATTATTTCATAATTCCTAGAAAAAATTATGTTATACACCTATTCAGGACAGCAAGCAAGAGAAAATGCAAAGAGTATCTCTAAAACCTATACTATAATTAGCAGCATAAAATGTTGATATGTTCTGGTCTCAGAGGACGATGACTAAGTAGAACTGAGCTTTTCTGTCCCTCTTTGGTGTGGAAGACATTTGGTGGTCCAACTATTTTCTGCTAGAGGGCCACGGTTCTTCAGGATTCTTACAAACATAATCAGACTAAATGGATCCGGACACTAAAAAAAATGTATCTCGCTTTAAGTCTTTAAGCTTTATGTTTTAAGTGACACAGCTGCAACTATAGTCTAATGCGTACCACAATTAGCTAACATCTATCAATACCAGATGATATTTACCCCAACTAGCTAATACCATATTTAGCACTGAATTTTCAGTTAGGCCCAGAAGTATTGAAACAGTTTTTTGTTTTTTTATATATAATTTTGCCTCTGTACACCAGCACAATTGATTTGAAATAAAACAATCAAAATGTGATTGAAGTGCAGACTCTCAGCTTTAAGAGGTTTCACAAAATATGGCATTTAAGAATTATAGCCATTTTATACATTTTCAGGGGCTCAGTTATTTGGACAAACCTATCTGATTTCATATATAACTATTCTTTAACACTTGCATGAAAATAATTTGCTCTCAATGACGGCCTGAAGTCCGACCAAGATCTGAGTTCCCTCACTGGAGATGCTTTGCCAGGCTTTCACTGAAGCCACCTTCAGTTGCTTTTCGCTCAGGTTTTTTTTTCCACCAAAGAAATGATTCTGCCATCATCCACTTTAGTTGTCTTCCATGATCTTCCAGGCCTTTTGATGTTGTCGAGCTCACCAGCACATTTTTAAGAATGTACCAAATTGTTAATTTGACCACTCCTTTAGTTTTTTGTTTTTTTTTATATCTCTCTGACCTGTTTTTTCAGCCTAATGATGGCCACCTTCACTTGCATTGATATTTCCTTGGAGCTCAGTCAAACGGCTGCCAAATGCCAGTTCAACACCTGAAATCAACTCCAGACCTTTTATCTGCTTCATTTGTCTTAGAGTAACAAGGGAAGAGACCAAAACTGGCTGTGAAACTATTTGTCAGTCAACTGTACAAATACTTTCGATCCCCTGAAAATGGAGGCAGTCTGTATAAAATGGCTGCAATTCCTAAATGGCAAATGCCATATTTTGTGAAACCTTTTACATTAATTTCGATGACATCTTGCCACTGTGGTGGCGTATACAGGCAATGTGACAAAACTTTGTCATTGTCCAAATACTTTTGGATAACCTTATGTATTATTTACATGTTTAAAGGTTAAATGTAGAACGTTTTAACCATTACTGGGGCAGCAAAGACTAGTTTTAGTGTAGCTACACTTATTACTAGGATGGTTCTTAATCATAGGTATTGAAAAGTAGTAAGTTGGAGATGATGTTTTCACATAATTCACAGGGCTGACATTAGCTTAATTAGCTAGCTGTAGCTTATAACACCTGCCGGTACCAAAATGAGAACAATGAAGCCTGTTTTTGCCAAGCATTTTCAAAAATGACTAAGAATTTGATATCAAATCTGAAACCATTTGAAGAGTGAAAGCAAGCGCAAAACAGGACAGGGCTTAGGGACGGTAACAGTAAATATAAAAAAGCTTACATCAGCGCAGCACTGTGTGTGTCACAGTGCTGCGCTGATGTCATCCAGCATTATCTGTCCATCTTCAATGCCCTTGCATGGCAGTATTCAGACTTTGAATGAACTGTGAGCTGCAAAAAAGAAACATCAAAAAAAGGTCCCTTTATGAGCAGCAAATAAGTGGTCGAATTTACAAAAACAAGCTATCCTAAATTAAGTGACGCATTTGGTCAGGTACGTGAAAAAAGAACCACTTGCACAATGGAGGGGAGAAACACATTCAACACATGCTTTAGACCTGAAGGATGCACACAGTGCTGGTGAGTAACAATGAATGTAAACCACACTTTAAAACCTGAGGGGAATGTGAATTTCCTTTAAATCATTTAAATATTGGCTGAGCTACTCCGTTAGAGTGGTACACTGATCGGCGGTGCCACAAAAAGAGCTAGAGTGAAAATTCAGGGAGCTCTGAGGTAGCAAAAAATGTGCCTTTTTATCCTTTAGGGAATTGAAAAACAATTCAACTACACTAGTTTTACTTGAATATATTGTAGCTCAAATGAAATGAAATGGAATTTGGCAGTTTGTGATTTTGCAGAAAGACAAATTTCCATTTTACAGTTAGCAGAGAGTGCTTGTTGTATTACCTGTCCGAGCGTTTTTGAGACCTTACATCACGAAATATCCACTGTGAGTTGTTCTTTGAAGCGATACACAAATAACTTGCTCCACGTCCATTATGCGTGCAGAGTTATTAAGGTTTGGTAATGGTGTTCCGGGTGTTTTCACACTGTGGGTTGAACGTCAGTGCAAGTTTAAAGCAAGAATACGGACTGCTGGTCTCTGTGAACTCTGGGAGGCCACTCACAGACCCTGTCAGGACCAAAGAGACAGATGAAGGACCCACAAAGCAGTTTTGAGAGAGCGCATCCAAAACTCGAGGTCTATAATACAGAAAAGCCTTCGATACATAAAGAATCAGGCACAGTCAAACACAAGGGTAACACGCTGAGGAAAATTGCTGGAAACGCTTACTCACAAGGGGGTTAAGACGATCTGACACAGAAGGAAGGGAGAGCACACCTTAAATACATGACGGAGGAGGGGACAATGAGACGCAGATGAATAAAAATCAGGTAATCACACAGGAGGGAAACTTGACAGAAAACGGGAAATGACACAGACTGACTGCTAGGACCTGACAGACCCCATAACAACTATGGAACAAAAAGGTAAATGAAATATTACAGGTGAATTTGAAACATTTACTTTTCCCTCCTTCAATTAAAAAGAACAGATTTGAATCGCCTGATTTTAACATTTTCCATGTATTTATCTTAACGTCTTGATAACTCGGTAATACAAAAACTCAGAAGTTCTAATTGAATACAAGGGTGTGGCAGTCATATATACATGTTTTACTATAATAATGTAAGCTTAAAAAAAAAAACATGTGTACGGATTAAGACCACATACGAAAAAATATTTGAGTTAGGATAACATTTAAAAAATGTATTGGATCTGAATATGTTTCTCAAAATTTAAAGAAAAAAATACGGGGGGGGGGGTGTCAGAATTTGGAAAAACACATTAAAAAAAAATCAGAACTGTAAGAGAAAATTCAGAACTTAAAAGACTTTTTAAAAATGTATTCGCATATATATAGAAATGTGTCACGTCATGGGTCATGGCCTCCCCTTCATGGAAACGTGTGGGGAAAACACGGGGATTTCCTCAAGGTGGTTTTACTTACACTGAATAGACACAAAATGTGATAACGCCATGATCTAATGTCTGAATAACATAATTACATGATCGTAAGTCTTCCATTAGACTGGAGCATCAAAAATATAAACATTTCACTGCAGTAGTGGCGCATTAAATCATTTGTGTAACGGAAGTGCCGGATCTGCGGCTACTGGCACGTTGTAGCTACACAGCGATTTTATGTTACTATTTGCTAATGGAAAGTTATATCTGTGTCAGAAAACACGATTCAAGCACACAACCCTGAAACGTAAATAAGTTGCATAAACATGATCTTCTATTTCGTTTCATTTCGCACCGTGGAAACGTTATTTAGTGTATTCAACCAAACCTCTTTAAATAAACCTTTCAATTGCAAATACTTCACTTTGCATAACGAGTGTTTGGTGAGAAATGCGCAACTTTAACGGAAATTCCCAATTAAGAGTATCCGTTTTTCAATTCGGCTCATGTTAAAAGGGAAGGCAGTATTTTTTCAAATATTCAATCTGATTCTACCAATTGGCTGAATCGCTCTTTAAAGGTTACTGGCAAAACAAATTAAGCCGTAAGAATTAAATGTTAAAAAAGAAACCCATGTTGCTCTTCGGGGCGTGTGTATACGATTATAAGCATAAGGGGATTTAATTGTCATTTTTGTGAATGCAGTTTGGTTGTGCGCCACATTCAACACCGTGACATGGAGGGACGTGCAACGTTATTAAAGAACTTGTATTTTCCCATATGACAAAGACTAAAATCATCCTTAAAGTTGCAATTGTCACTGTACTCACCTGCAATGATAAGGGGAAGTGTTTTCATAATGAAAACCTAATAACGGTGGACTTTCCTCTTAAGTACAGAAGAGCAATGATTCCAGATTGCAGTGGGTAGACCCGCCCACACTTTCTGTTCAATCTTTGTACCTCCTATTTCCTCTAGTTTAAATGGTTGAACACGTTTCCTTTCACTCTTAGACCTCTCCATCAGCGCACTGTCACCATGTCTCCAGGTTTCTTCTGCCTCGCTCTGTCACTGTGTAAGTAACGTGTCTTTTTCACATGTTGCCTCCTCTCTTCGCCTCTTCTCTGCTCACGCTCGCGTTGCCTTCCAGGTGTCGCTGTGGTTGCGGCCGTCAAAGACAAAGACAAAGACAAAGACAAACACATGGTGCGGGAGGTGAAGTCGGTGGTTGGAGCGGACTGTCCTCTGCAGTGTGTCGCCCATTTCAAGCCTGATGTGCAGTACATTGCAGTGAGGTGGTACAAGGTAAACATGACATGTACATGCGCGTCCACCAGGTCCAGAATACTTCATTTTAAATACATAATCAAGAAATCATTAAAGTGTCTCTAATTTAATCTAATCAAACTATGCTCCATTTACTTAAGTACTGTACTTAATACACGTTTTGGTACTTGTGAGTATTTACATTTTCTGCCACTTTAAACTTCCACTTCATTACATCTTACAGGGATTTATTGTATTGTATATTATTGTATCGAATTATTGTATTAACTCGTCTACAATTATGTTATAACTTCAGGTATTTTGCGGATTACATGCTGCAACCGGGCCGAAGTAACACATTTTTCTTTTTTTTCCTCCAATTTTTTGTTTTTTTGATTTTTCTATTTCTTGTTGGCAGTCAGATTAAGAAAAAAAAAAAAATGTTATCAAGCTGGTCAGAATTGTAGTGTTAGTACGGGGGACTTTCACTTTCAGCAAAGGAAGAGTAAACCAAGAAAAGATACAATATGTGAGGTAGAACTGATAAAAACAAAGATAAATAACCAATAATAGTTGATAACGCATGAATGAAAACCAAATGATAGAAAAAAACAATAAATATCTATTATAATACATGTTTTAATACAAAGAGTAACTTAATGTGTCAAATAAATGCAGAGTGGAAAGTGGCACAGAATGAAAATAATGAATGCTGAAGTAAGAATGTACATCAGAGTCGTATTTAATCGTTCAGTACTTGAGTAAATAAGTATTACCATGTAAAAATGCTACCATGGTTGTGGTAGTAACGACAACAGGAGTAGTACTGACACCAGTACTGTTTGTTCCCAGTTGATGTGATTCTGATGATGTCACAGGTCATTGTGGATCCATCTACTCGCCTCCGTGGCCTTTCGTACCAATACCTCGTGAATGGCACGATGCAGCTGCCACCGCAGTTGTTGGTGGGAGAGACCCACGGCATCCTCCTGCGCAACGTGACATGTAGTGACAGCGGCCTGTACACCTGCCACCTGGCAGCGCCAGTGGGCGAGCAGAACCAGGAGGAACAGGTCCTCCTCACCCTGTCAGGTGAGAAAAGTGACCGTTTTTCACTGTGTTTCCACAAGCAGGCGTTCCAAATATTTCCAGTTGTTTGATCTGTGGAAAAGCTGATGTATGGAAGACTGAAATTTGAAATAGGGAACTTCCAGACAGACAGGAAACCAAGGCCTGACAGTTGGAGTGTGGGTGTGTTGGGATTAATCAGTTATTGGGTTCCCACATGTGCCCACTTTAAAAGAGGAAGAATTAAATATTTAGCCTCTTGAATAAAAAGAAAAAGTTGTGAGTCCGAGGATTGTAACAAGTTTTCTATTTATGCTGAGGAGAACATCAGTGTCTGAACCAAATCTCATCATAATAAAATATTTTAGTCAGAGCATTCACCTCTTGATGACTATTGCTGGAGAAACGGGGAATTATTGTATTCTGCGGACAACTGGTTATAACGTAAAAACTTATTATCACTATAACAATTTCTGTTCTTTTATTTTTATTTTATGCTTTTATCCGATATCAAATACTTCAAAATAGGGCTGCAACGATTAGTCAGTTAATCAATTAAGCTTTGAAATTATTTCTCAGGCAAACTGTTAACATTTTTGTCATCTCTACTAAGTAAGAGTTTTGAGATTTTTTTTTTTTTACTACTTTTTGGACAAAAGAATCAACTTTTATAGAAGAAATATACAGAAAATAATTGGAGGTTACAGCTCCACTTTGCCATGTGAAAAATCAGCATCCAGGAAACATACACAACTGTAGTAATGTCTATTTTTGTTTTTCATTTCCAGGTTGTCCTGAGAGCCATGCAGAAAACATGACGGACACTGCTATGGCTGTCATTGCTACAGCGGTGCTGATGTTATCACTCTTCGTATTCGCAGTGAGCTATGTAAGTGATAGAAAATACTTACAGACACACAGCAGCATGTACATGTTTAATGCAACAAAGCTTCTCTAACATTATCTCTTGACTCTTGAGCAACAACACGAAACCACAGCACTCAACGCAGGACTGTTTTAAATTTACACCACACTTTTTATTTTTATTTTATTTATGTTATTTCTAAATGTGTTTCTCTTTCTTCACTCAGGTTTGTTTGAGAAATACCCTCAGAGACAGACTCAAGATACCCACAAAAGAAATTTCACTGGATGCACCACTCAAACCACTTGACAAAAAGGACCTTATGTCTATATATACAATGGGACCTAAACCCAAAGTGAAGCATTTCTGCGTGTAAAGATTGTACGAGAAAAAAGAAAAAACTACCTGGTTACCGGGACGATTCCCAAATGTCAAAGAAAACGCACAAGATAGCTTCTTCAGCTCATTACCAGTTCTTCAGTGCTAAGGTTATCTACAGTCATCTGCAGCGTCGCCACTGAGAAGCTGAAGGATAGTCCCTTGAGTTGTGGAAAAATCTCTGGTGGATCTAGAGAAAATGTGGACACAGAGCAGGACCATCAGGCAGCACTGGGTATGGTACAGAATGCCTGTATCGTTTAGCCAAACGGGCCAGCTGCGGCTCTGGAGTACAGCAAGGTCCTATTCTCGTTACTTCCTGTCCCCAGCTGGAACTGTCATTAGCAAGACATTGAATTGGTCTCAGGGATTGGTCAGCACTGTTTATGGTGAGCCCTTTAAATATTTAATTAGTAGCCACTGGTAAATTACAACAATTGATTTTTGACTAATTAGTATTCCAACATATTCATAATGTATATGGCTGTGGCTGTGACTCAGATGGTAGAGCGGTCGTCCAGTGACTAGAAGGTTCCTGGTTCGATCCCAGACACTACAGTTAACATGGCGAAGTCTCCGTGAGCAAGACACTGAACCCCAAATTGCTCCTGATGCTGCGCTCCTGATGAACACATGGCACCATGCGAGGTAGTCAGTGTGTGAATGGGTGAATGCGAAACATGTAATGTAAAAGCGCTTTGAGTGCTCAAAAATGACTAGAAAAGCTCTATATAAATACAGGACATTTGCCATTTACATTTAATAACAATAATAACAACAATAACTATAATTGTTCTAACATTACAAATATAATAAGTTGAATTCTAGATATTTAGTTCTGAATTGTTGAGATATTAACTCTAACACGAATGTAATTTCAGATATTTTAAAACATATTCAATTATAACTGCTGTAAATTATATTTTTATGAGTAACGGTTAAACTTTAGATATCTGCTATTTGTTTAACAACTACTTGGATACTCATAAAAGGAATTTATTATAGTCAAAATTAAGAAATTAGAAGTAGTTTGTTGATATATCAGATGTAGGTGAAATGCAAATATTTATTATCTGTAATAGGACATTAGATTTTCTATAAGTTAAAAAACTTAAAGTTATCGTAAAGTTGTATTATTATTGTTATAACAAGTAATAATAATAGTAGTAACAGCTTACCAATACATTAGTATAGGATCAATCAATTTTTCCTGGAATAAGTCATTTTTTGATTTAAAATGTGAAATTAATTAAAAACATTTCAAAAAGTTCTAAACGATATCTGAAATCAACATTTAAACTGGTAAAACTTACATTCAGTCTAACTGGTTTAGTGTTGTAAAGTGTTGCTGTGGCAGTGCAGCATGATGGGTAATTCAGATTGCAGTAGAGAGGGGTCATACATTTTTTCCTAAATGATCTTGACTTGGTCACCAGTTTTCTGCTCAACCTAACCCCCAACTGTCAGCTGTGCAAGCACAGCCCAGGGTGAAGACCACGAGTTTCAGAATGCTTGTAAGTGCGACTTTGAGTTAAGATCATTTTGAAAAATTATCTTTTTTAAACGTTGAGAATTAACTTCCACATGCAAGTTGTCAAAATGTGCAGACTTAATATCAGCAAATGTCTACAATGTCTAAAATTAGACACCAAAAGCTAACAGTCATACCAGACCATCTTAGACTGAAGCGATGAAAGAACCAAGTGTATTGATGTGATGAGGGATGAATTTCAATGCTCAGGAATGTGTTTTTTTTCTTTTATTTCTTCTCACTTTTAAGGGATTATGATTTTGTCCATTATTTTTGAGCTGTTTGTACAACTCGACTTCACCTCTACTAATTAGTTTTCAAAACTTCCAAGAAGTTGTATAGATAAAATTGAGAGCTTGACAGGTTCTCCTGTTGTCATCATAAAAAAGAATGTTATGATAGACATACTATGTGATTAAGAATGAGTTGCAGGTATTTTTATAGTAAAATTAAAACTTTTTTACTAACAAATGGAGTCTGTTAATTGTTTATCACGTAAACTTCTCAATTATCCGCCTGTTGACATGCTGTGTATATAGAAAGACTATTCACATGTTGTAAAGTGAAGCAGGCTCTTTCCAGCAGCACTCGGTATAACTATATGGAATAGACTCAGCCATTAAAGAAAAGACAGAGAAATATAGAGCTGCAGACAGGTGAGCTCATCTCAGATACTTGTTCATATTTTACAAGGAAAAACTAGATGAGAAAACATTTTGGTTTTTGGCCACATTTTTCGAAGAATAATGAAATTTGAGCATCGCTTGTGTCTTGACTTATCTGTTTCATTGCATGTGGACGTGGTAAACCTCAAACTGTGACACTTTTCTGTTTAATTGCTTTTAGGTTTGGTTTTTCGTTCACTGCAGTGTATGCAATGTAGCCTACAATACAGTTTTATGTTTTAACACAAAAATTGCAATTATAGCTTATTTTTGCATTGCTTTGACAGGAAAAGCAAACCATCAGTTTTCTTAAACTTAAAACAAGAAGGCAAAATAAACAAAATGCTAAAAAAAAAACAAATAAAAATTAAATCAAATAGAAAGAATAAAATAAAATGTATACAGATTAAATCAATGGATAATTATTATTGTCATGATAATCTTGACATTGACACTGCTTGTGTAGAATTACTGTATCACTTTGCAAAGCAGTGGTTAGTACAGAGTTGTAGTTCCCTTTTACTGGAAGTTCCTCCTCTCTATTTATATTTTGATTGAACTTTTATTTTTGACACTGGGGAAATCCCAGCAGACAGGCTCATCAGTACTGTCCAAGCCAAATGCTGCTAAAGGTTACTCTTTTATTATCACAGCTTGTTGAGGACTTAAAACATAAAGTGAAACTAAACAATGGAAATTTTATGGAACATTTATTGG
>KV751342.1:5329570-5358900 GCA_001698575.1 Mola mola
TGTATAGGTATGATAATTACCAGTAGCAGGTATCGTTAAATTGCTAATAATAATGTTAGTGTGGTTATAATTGCACAGCTTTACCCTGCTACATTTTGCTATCTTCCAGAGTTACACTGGTGGCAACACGACTCCTCCTCCACCTGAAACAAATTAGAAACAAACCAAAATATAAAAGTTGAACTATGGTTCTGTTTTTCCATTCTATCCCTGGTCATTGGCAGTGGTTAACGCAGAAATCGTGACATAAGGGTGAGGGCAGGAACAGCTGGTGACGCAACCAGGACACCCTCGGAAGGCTAGGCTACCTCATCTCACTGGCTCTCGTCGAGCATTTCGAGGGCCCATGAAGGCAGTGTCCTCCAGAGGCTGCGACCCCTCAATTGGGACACATCTTATAAACTACCGGCAACAGTAACAAAGGCTGGCTTAAACTGAATAGGATGAATGTTGGGGGCAGGTTTTAGGACTGGGTTTTAGACCTCTTAAGTAAACTAAATTTTAGAATAAAGGTTGGATTAGAACTATTTGATGGATTTTGATTTGACAGTGATACACCACAAAGTGACGCTATTAGTCCAATTTTATTTAATATAATGAATAATGATATTTTAATGAATTTGCATAGAAGGAATGATTTGGTCAGTCTCTATGAAAATTGTGGGGCCATGTGAACAAGAGGTCGAGATCCCACAAGTGTGATGATCAGAATTAAGGAAGCATTAAGAAAAGCTCATCAGCGGTCATACAGCTGGGGCTTTCACCACCAACTTTCACCAAGCAAGTGATTTTATATGATTTTTACTCGAAAGAATCGGTAAGATAAACAGAAATTGGAAGTATATGGACAAACATTAGGAGAAGTTGAGAATTTTAAATATACGGGTCTTTGGCTCAATCAAAAAACACACGGAAATACATGTGGAGAAAGTGGAAACAAAACGTTAAAAAGATTGGAAATTTAATGAGAGCAATTGCCAGACAAGACTGGGGAGCAGATAAACAATGATTAAAGTACACTTACATTATAGACCTTTGATGAGATCAATTGTAGGTTATATTTGCTTTGTTTATGGTGCTGTATCCAAACTACACTTAAAGAAAACTGATATGGTGATTAATAAAGCACTAAGGATTTGTGCAAGCGAAGTAAAACAAAACACAAATTAAGGCATGGCAAGTTGAATTAGGAGAAGTGTCCACAGATTTAAGAAGAAAAAAACTTATGCTTACATACTGAAGTCAGCTGCAAGGGTGTAATAATTGGAATCCCACGAAGAGTTATACAGGAATGTTGGATCAAAAGATGAGAGGGAGTGGGAACTTGAGTATACATGCCATCGGTGAAAGTTAGCATAGGGAGAATAATACCTGATGTCAGTTTACACAGCTGCAACAGTGGCAGTCATAAAAGGACAACAGTGGGTTGAAAAGTCAGATAGAGCTTCAGTAGCTGCCCTTTTAAGCATAAAAACCACTGAAATCCAATAGAGATGACTTAATACTTGAAATCAAGCAAATTGCATATAGATTACATAGAACTGGAGTACACGTAAGATTTTTTTGAATACCTGCCCATGTAGGTGTCAAAAGGGCATGAAGGAGAAGATAAAATAGCCAAAAAAGCAACTAAGATGGCAAATATTTTAGATATTCCTTTTGGCGAAGGAGAAGTTAGGGCTATGTTTAAAAGAAGAAGTTATGAAGAAATGCCAAGATACTGTAGATGGGAAAGGGATAATAGTGGGAGGACTTATTACAGCATTAAAAACCCTGTAAACGCACAGGTTGTGTTCAGAGAAAACAGAAAGGAGGAAACAGCTATTAATAAATTAAGGCTTGGCCACACAAGGGTTGATAAAACATTGTATATGATAGGAAAAAGTGTATCTGATAAATATTAAGAATGTAAAGTTACAGAGAACACAGAACCGATATTAAAGCATTGTCAGAAATATAGGAGCAAGAGGATAAAGCTTGCTCCAGAGGTTGGTAAAGCAGGAAGAGAGTGGAGTAAGGAGGGTATTCTAGGGACAGTAAAAGAGGGGCTAAAGGACACACAGAAAGCTGGGGCGCAATATTTGAAGTACATTGTAATATTCCATAGAATATAGGTTTTCTTTTGTTCGTTTGTTTTTTTAGAGGTCTGATATACAACTGTGCTACATGCTCCGGTACAGTAGGGGGCGATATGCACCTTTAAGGTCATGGTTGCAACCCACCATTCAACGGAAGAAAGAAAAATAAAAAGAACGAGGGCTGGCTGTTGGCATGGAAGAAACAGAGTTTGATGATATTTTAGACGACTGGTTCATCGAGTCACTAAAGACGTGAGAAATGTTTACTACATGTTTAAACTTTTTCTTCCAGAGATAGATAGGCATCATTCCTTTAGAAATGCTACTGGCTAGCATTGCAAGTTGAAAACCAATACAGCATTGTGTGAAATTATTTCGGTGAACTGTACTTAAGTATGCCGAATTGAAGGATGAATTCTATTGATAAGAAATATTAAAAAATTAAGTCATAGTTCATCGTTAAGGCTTTGTCCCAAGAGGGAGTAAACATAAAATTGTATTATTTTTTACGCAGTCAAGTGTCGTAGCAAAGGAAATCCACATTTAGGAAATCCACATTTAACTTCCTACTAGTCTCAAGTTTTTCTTCAAGGTCTTCCATATCTTTTTCTCTTGCTAATGTTTCTTCCAGCGTTCATAATTTTTTCTCTTTTATTATAATTTTATTATATTGCTGCTACATTTACAACCCAGTATTTAATACTAATTGATCACCTATTCATATGATCGTTGTCATGATTATGTGAAGTCTTGATGGTCCAGTCATTAACACCTGCCTGTTGCTTTCCTTCAGGTACAGAGATCTATATGTGTATCAGCTGGAACAACCCACCAAGGTCATCGAATGGACGTCGGGGAAGAGTGAGCCCATTATAATAATAATCCTCCACATTATGTGACTGCAAAAGTAGAAGATTAGACATTAAACACGTTACAATTTAAAGACTTAAAAAGAGGCAGATTTAGGAAGATACAAACCTCTTGTTTTCCCAAATACTCTCCTCTGCAGTTTTTAATGACATTATATTAAGTTGATAAATGTTGCAGATAAAGTCAAAATCACTGTTTATGTTTGCAGGTGTGTGCATTGCAGGATACAGTTCATCTAAAAATGAAATCATGGAGCTTTGTTTGCCTCCAAAACTTTTTGCTGATGAAAATAAGGTGAGAAAACACCAAAACAGCCCAAATTTTGATGTTTATTATACACACATCATCCAAATATTCTTAAGCCTCTTCCACAGTGCCTGTGTGTTGTGTTCAGGCTTTGTGTGCAGAGCGGGACTTCAGAGTCGTCCATGGTGGCCTTACTGATGGCCCTGTTCACTGCCTCAGACACATTCCAGGAACCAGGTGGGTTTCAGAAAAGAGGTTACACTGTACATTGATTAATTGTACTTTCACCTAGAAAACAAAAATGTTCAGCTTATTTCTGATGTGTGTGCAACTCTTAGCATCTGTCATGTGTGAATATCAAAATCTATATCAACATTTGTGCAAGTTTATCTTCACCAGCACAAGTATGAATCCAGCTGTGGACGCGAGCCACATTTTTCTCAAAAAACTGAAATCCAGCTCAACTGAGATTTAGTGTTCTTATTATAAACTATAACCATAAATGACAGATAATCACCATCAGGCCCCAGTTCACTGCAAAACAATCATCTCCTCTCCCTCTTTGTCCCCAGTTCCCCAATTCTTGTTCCTGACTTTGATCTCTGGAAGAGGATAAGGGCCACATGTTGAGTCTCTTCAGAATTCTCATTATATACAGTATGCCTACGTGCCGGCGACAACCAGGGCCAGAGGCATTATGTTCTCCGGCCATTCTTGTAAGCGCGACATCTCAAGAACACTTTGATGGATTTTTATTTAAACTTTGCTTAAAAATCCACTCCTACTCAAGGATGAAATTATTAGATTTTTGAGGTAAAAGTTCAACGTCACTGCAGCCTTATTCGGCGCCACTGACAACTGGCTTTAATTAGAAGAAGTCACTGTAACTTGAAATCTTCCGGGCTCAATATCTTAAGAATGCAGCAACTAATTTTTGTCAAATTTGTGCAAACCTGCATTTGGAATTTATTAAATTTTGGAGGCTGAAGGTCACTGCGACTTTACATATTGTTAGGTCAAAGTATAGTGGGATTTCAGTGTGAAAGGGGTATAGAAACAACAGTCTGGTCTTTACCTTTCCAAACAAGCTTTTGTATTACCAAAAATCATATGACAACCATCCACTTACATAGCTCTGTAGTCTTACATTTATTGCAAAACATGCACCTAAACCCTGGAAAATAAAAAGAATTGTACCAATCACAATACCACAAAAACCAACCCCAGCCGTTCTTCTTAAGCTCTACTTTCACTGACTGCTTTGTATGCCTTGTGGAAGCATATACCCTGGGGATAGTGTTTCTGGTTTTTCAGAAATTTCTTTTTTTTAAATTTTAGAATAATGTTTTCAGGGAAAAAGTCAGAACTCACATATGTTTTTCTTATTTCCACAATTCAAAAATTTTTTCGGTTGGTTAAAAATTGTTTAGACACAGTTTGGAAGTTTTTTGTTGCTTATACAGGTGTATGTATGCCACTATGAAACCTAAAATAAATTGGTGTCATTATTTTTAGTGATGTAATTTTCTGCATTATAGTTCATCTCAAAAAACTGAATATTGTGAATTTTCATTAGTTATTTAAGAAACTGAAACTGTAATATTCAAGAGTCATTACATCCAAACTAACAGTTTCAAACATTTCACTATTTTAATTTTGATAAGTATGGCCTAAAGTTACAAAAAACACATCTAAAATATTTGATAATAAAGAAATATTTTTCACTGTAAGTGTGTAAGCCATAAATACATTATGGCCTCAAAAAAGGGGTCAAAATATTTCACTTTATGTGTCATATATATATAAAATGCATTAGTTCAACAGTTTGAGTAAAATTACCAAAAAATAGGACTTTTCCACGATATTCTCCTTTTTTGAGACGCACTAATAAATGTCAGCATTTTTTAAGAGCATAGTTGTATATTTTATTAGGTACAAGGAGCTTTTTGTTGTCTTTTACTGTCCTCTTGTGGTAGCTCAGTGAAACTGCAGCAAAGTCCATGAAGGCAGTTAGGTCCTTTTTGTAGTGTTGGTGGTTTGATTGCAGGTTTCTCTGGCTCTGCTGAAGCTGACAGTCAACTCTAGTTGATAATACACTCAATATCGTGATGACACTCTATTAATATACTCTAAAACTTAAACTATATGACACTTGTATAAAAAAACATCCCTGCAATAAAAACACTTTTAAAAGGAGAATACAACGTAAGAAAGAAAGAAAAGAGATTTCTGTTTTTGTACAATTATAATCTCAATATTATTTCTGACAGTTTTTTTTATCCTCTAAGAACTGTTTCCATGAATATCATTTCAGTATAAAAAAACGTATTGATTTATCAAGAAAATTCAATAATACATCATTAATTACAGCAAAAGCACCATGACTGAGTGGGAATGTCTGATATAACATGGAAAATCAATGTAAGTGCATCTCTGGATGTCTTTTTAATGGAAGAATCAGTTGTGGATCACATCAGTAGAGTCCATCAGTGAGAAGATTCATGAGAACCGACATGAATTCACACGTTGCTGTTTCAGATGTGTTGTTACCAACGATGGACGGAGCTCAGACCTGCAGGTGTGGGAGCTCGAAGGAGACAATAGCGGTGAGTTAAACTTACTGTTGAGACTCTTTATGGCGATAGCCGACGTGAAAGCTCCTCAAAAGATATCCATAGAATAACAATAAGTAGTTACAATAATGCACAAACTGCACTTTACTCTTTCAGGATACTCCTCGCTTTCTTCATTCCATTCCCTACTCCCTCAACCTTTCTTCATGGAGAATTCTGGTATTTTTCATCCTGAGTGCTATTTCCTGGTCTTTCAGGCTCAACAATTTTCAAGCATAGGTTTTTAACATATTCAATGACAACAAAGTATTACCAACACTTGCAATTGATATGTTCTTTGGGCTAAATAGTCAGAGTAACTGAACTATCAAGAATAATTTCCAAAAAAATAAGATGTATTTCGTGAAATTTTGAGCCTAAAAGACTTCGAATTAGCACACAGGTCCTGCCCTTAATTTGAGACAAACAACTGATTGTTAAATTTTAAAAGAAAACAAATAAATGACCAAAAAAAGAGAATAAAACCCACCTCTTTCCTTTTTCTTTCAAACATGACTGAATTAAATCAGTAGTTAAATGTTTCTGATTGTTTTCTCTGCTGTCTCATCATCCAATGACAGATGTGATCCGAAGAACAGGAAGTTTGGAAGGGAGGCGGGGAGTTTCAGAAGGAGGTAGCAGGATTGCAGCTCAGTGCTCGCTCTCACAACCTCAAGTTCTTCACGGAGCCACGAGCAGCGACGTGCAGCTGACTCAGCTGACCTCAGGACAGCCACTGTTTAAACTTGGTAACATTGAGATCAGAATCAAAGACACAAATAATGCCTTTTAAAGTAAAACACAGCAGCAGACACGTTTACAGTAACAGCAAAATAGTTTACCATTGATGTACATGTGATGTGAAAAGATGTACATGGGAATGCAGATAATATATTCTATACTAGTGTAGTTCAAAAAGGTAGAATACATGAAAAAGTAATCTTAAAAAGTATCTTAAACAGTTACAGTGACATATTCTGAGATTTTGAGATTTTTTTTGAGCTGTAGGCCTCGATTATCAAAATTAAAATAGTAAAAATGCTTGAATCATTTTAGTTTACATGTGATGAGTCTAGAATATATTGAATATTCCCTTTATGGGTGTAGATCATGGTGGGACACACTTTTAAAAAACAGAAATGATCTATAATTTAGAAAGGGAATTAGTGTTTTTAATGATACAAATGTTAATGGAGTGTTTTTCAAAGTAAAGCACAACCGTCTTAAAGTTGTATTTAACTATATATGCACTGTGGTCTCATCTGCTGCACGGAATGTGTGAAATTAAGTTGATGTTCGATGAAGTCTGATACATTTCCGCACCTTTCTGACTATGTTTCTCAGATCCCATCTTGGTGTAACGGAAGTAGAGGAACTGGCACATCTTTGTATAACTTAAACAATCAAAAAGTGGATTTATTTTTACTTCCCTTAATCAACCTGTCTGTAAAACGGAAGTAACAACACCTACTTACAATATTGAATTTGAGAAAAATATATTGCAATGCAATAATGAATCAACATTTTTACCCTATTTTTCTCAAGTGGCTCTAATCCTTCTCCTTTGAAAACCAGGTGACCTATATAACTGCATTTCTGAATATTAAACTTTCCATCGTTATCTACTGTGTTGGATGAATCATGTGTTTCTGATGATTACTTTAGATTCACACTGCTGATGATAATTTGATATCTAACTTACATCCTTCCCAACAGAAACCACCTCAGCAGATCCTCTCAGCTCTCTACAGTTTGTGAGTGACAGCGTCTTCCTTGCCAGCTGTTGTAACGGGAGCATTTACATCACTGACATTCGGATATCTGCCGCTCCTCAGCTTTTTCCTCCACCAGCATCCTCAGGCGACTCCACCCTCTGGTGGACAGACGCCACCGCAGGTCTTTCCACCTGCAAGATTGTCAGACTCTCCTCGTTTGGGCAGGTAGAGGTTTCAGACCTGAGGAACCCGGGAAGAGGAGCTGTTAGTCGGGCTCAACTGGACATCCAGACGCATCATTGCAACTTTGACAACATCAGAGTGTCATGGGCGCCAGTGCTCGATGGCTATATCGCAGTCTCAGGTCAGGTCACCGAAACATACTTTAGTGATTTTTTTAAAGCAAAAATGTTCTTGGATCATCACTGGGAATTCTTCAATAAATATTTGAATTTTCGCCCCTACGCCACTACTCATCCCCCTGAACCACACGCACCCCCAAACCCTGACACAGAGGGTATAAAGAACAGAAATGGATTAATTCCCTTCAAAAACGGGAATCAGGCTGTGATACCATCATTGACTCTTAAGGTTTAACAGCAAAAAAATCCATATGCAGACACAGCTGACTGGGGAAAGTTAAAGCCTTATCTCTGGTTTCAGTTACAGCAAAATATGCCCTGACATCAGCTACGTCATAAAGATGCTGGAAACAATTTTTACCAAATTCACAACTCAGTTGTAAGTGCTGGCATTGAATCTGTGGGCAGAAACAGTTTTTCAACACGCGTCAAATGGCTGCGCAGCTCAGATGCATAATCATACAGTTTCTCCATTTGTGCAGTAATTGGGACCATACTGTATGTATGTATGTACTGCGTAAATACCACCAAATTCCGAAAACCCTCACCCTCGACAAAAGCACTTTTTCTAATGACACGGAGTTCTACAAATAACTTTTTGACGGCTGTAGTACTCTTTGTATGTTTGTGCTGTTCATATAGCTACTGTAGTGACACTTGGGAGCTCTGATAAATGTTATACTGACCTCTAGTGGGAAATACCGTGCTATGCACATTTTACCAGAAGTAATGGGACATCACTGCGTTACTTACAGGTTCCGGCAAAAACAATGGGAAAACATATAAACAAATAACTTTTTGACGGCTGTAGTACTCTTTGTATGTTTGTGCTGTTCATATAGCTACTGTAGTGACACTTGGGAGCTCTGATAAATGTTATACTGACCTCTAGTGGGAAATACCGTGCTATGCACATTTTACCAGAAGTAATGGGACATCACTGCGTTACTTACAGGTTCCGGCAAAAACAATGGGAAAACATATAATAAAAATAAAAGAAAAAACAAGAAACCTCAGGAAGAACCACAGAGGAGGGATCCTTCTTCCTAGGACAGACAGACGTGCAATAAATGTCACTTGTACAGAACACAAAAACATGATAATAACAGTTCATTTAGAATGCATAAAACATCCATGAGTCCCAGAGTCTGTAATGAAGTCTATTGATCCAGACGCAGGTTTATTCTGTTGGTCTAGGAGTCATTATAGTCCATGTAGCAAGATCTGAGAGTTGCTGATGTAGTCAGTGAGTCCAAGAGTATGTGGAATCTATAAATCCAAGGATATGTGAAGTGTAGTGATCCAGAAGCAGGTGTATATTGGTCAAGAATCAATTGTGATCTGTGGATCCCGATTTGCACTTGGAAATCCAACCTAGGATCCAAGTCACAGGATCTCCTGTCCTAATGTGGGCTGTAGGTATCAGGCAGGACCTGAGTAGCAGCTCCCGCCACAACCTAGAAAGACCTGCAGGATGATAAAGCACAACGACTCTGGGGAAGAAGTAAAGTTAGTGTAAGGATATGGACATTTAGAGGAGCAGAGAAGGAGTCGGAGTCAGAGGGAGGAGAGAAGAGAGCTCAGTGTATCATGGAGTGTTCCCCCAGCAATTTAGGCCTATAGCAGCATAACTAAGGGCTAGATAGGCCAGCCTAACTATAAACTTTATCAAAAAGTAAGGTTTTAAGCCTACTTTTAAACACAGAGAGGGTGTCTGCCTCCTGTACCAAGACTGGAAGAGGAGAGGAGTTTCTTTTTTTTGTCGAACTCTAATCCAACACATGGATAGAGTGAAAGCAAGGCTTTCATGGAACCAGTCTAAACACAGACATTGTCATTTTTCTTCAGCCATTACAAGTTAAGAAAGAAAGGTTTCCTAAGCACTAGTAAAATATTTGGTGTTCCTCCTCCGGCAGGTTTCGGTGGAACAGTTCAGATCTACAACTCGTCAGTTTGGAGGTCAGAGCTTCAGGAAGCTCAACCACTGTTCGAGCATCGTGGTCACTCTGTGTCATCACTGTCCACCGATGGCATCACCGTCACATCCCACGTTTGGCATCCAGAATGGCCGCGGATGCTGCTGTCGGCAGCCTCAGACAGCTCCGTCCATGTATGGGACTGGATTGACCCATCAGCTGGCAGCTGACTGGAGCAAATGTCCTGCTGAGCTGTGAAGAGGGGGATGAAACATGAAATCTGGTCTAACATGTTTGTGGATTCCAGTACCGTGTCCATTTCCTACATTGACATGAATGTTGAATTACAGGCCCAATCTTGCAGAACACAAGCTTGTTTCTGTGCCGCAAAATTCATGTCATCAAAGTTCGATGACAATACATGACAAGATTATCTGAGAGAATATCATCTTTTGATTTTAGTAAACAAACACATCTTAAAAATTACACATGAACAGCTTTTTGCGTTATCTGTTGTCACATGAACTGACAGATTCCTGATCAGTAGGTCAGTGATGGAAACTAGAGATGACTGATTTGTGGATTTGTGGATGTTGTCTGGTATTGGTGTATTTTCTGTTGTCTCATTAATGTTGTAATACTACACTTGCTGTCCTAGACCTGGCTGCTGCTTTAAAGACAGCCTCCAATAAAAATCAAGGTTTTGGCCTTGTTATATCAATGTGGTGGGTTTTTTTTTATCAACCACAATGACAACACATGCACATAATGACTGAAATAAGCAGTCAACACCATTGTTGAAGACTTCTGCTTTTGTTCTGCAATCCCCCTTAGACAGTCTCCAAACACATACAGAATGAACACGGGGGGGATAAGTTGGGATAAGTTGTTCTATCAGAGAGAGGAATTGCACCGCTTTCCAAGACACTTTATTGGACTTCAACAGAATGTATGGCATCCCCCTGAACTATAATAAGACTAGTACAGAGATAAGTCCCTCATCAGATGCAGTGAGGAGGTCATTTGTAACTTTTACCAGTACTGTTTCTGTGTTGTGCTGCTTTCTAAAACCAGACTGGAAGTCTTCAAATAGGCTATTATCTTGAAGAAAGCCATATAGTTGTTTAGCTACTGCTTTCTTTGGGATCTTTGGGTTACTTAGGTGGGATTTTGGTCTATAGTTGGCTAGAACTTCTGGGTCCAGGGTGGATTTTTCCTGCCGGGTCCTGCACGGGTTCAGTTTTGAAAACCCACACCCGACTACACATGTACCATAACAATTATCTACAAACCTACACCTGCCCCAACCTGTTATTTTAAGTCCTGCCTTATGACACATGGGCCGTAATTGTGAAGACTTTGAGAGTTGTATTCTTGAATTGGCGTCAGCTGCTGTGCTTATGAGTGCTGCCATCTTGCCTTGGTGAAGTCGTTTGGAGTCTGTATCTATGTAGTAGTGTTCGGGGGTGAAGATACAGTATTGAGTTCCCGCCCATAAACACACCCAAGTTGTCAATCATAACGTTGCAGCTAATTTTTAAAGCATCAAGTAACTAATTAAAGCCAAAAAAATGAGAAAAATAAACAATTGAACATACATCAACATGATAAGAACTTCCCTAAAATGACGGAAACGATCTTGGAGAAAAAATGTTGATGTGTATTTTGAGTTTTTAGTTCGGCCCATCTGCTAACATGGAGGGAAGGGTTTATAAGTTGTATTGCAGTCAGCCACCAGGGGCCACACTTCTATTTTGGGTTCACTTTTTGGAAGTTTTCATGCTGTCCCTTTTGATAATAGTCAAGGATCATTATGACATCTTTGTAAGTTCAATCAAGAGAGACCAGACTGAAGAAGACACAAATGTTAACAAAATAAATAATTAAAAGTCTGGTGCTTGGACTCTATAGAGAGAATGTGATTGACGTCTGTCTTCCTAAGCAGCAGCACAATAGACCCCCTATTATAGTCCAGCAACTAGTGGTGGTGGTGGCAACTGATGGCTCTGCTGAGACTTGGCATGATGGAGCTGGTGGAACTTCCAGGATTGGTTGGAGATGGGAGGTGGAGTTGTGCGCCCAGCAGCAGCAGCATGAAGGAACTAGGCAAGGAACAGAGACATATTTCAAAGGACCGCAACAAGATGATAGGCTAACGATGCAAGAGTGGCACTCATCTATTGGATAGATGAGATCAGCTGATATGACCAGCTGATCATGAATTTACAGCCTGGCAGAAGCAGAGGTGATATGAGTGACATGAGAGAGAAGAGTGACCATTGGTTAACACAATTTAAAATGGTGGGCATGCAGATACAGAGCTACATTTAGTTGTTACTTTACCAATTAACATTAATTAGATTAGATTGTTTTCAGATTTTCAGACATTTTCATACTGAGTACCGGTGTTATCAAAATGGAAATAAGTAGTGAAATGACTCTTAATGCAATGATCTGCTGCTGATAAATGCTTCTATATTTAAATTGTTGTTATTTCCTTTATAAATAGATGTAGTTGTATAAAAGCATTTCCTTAAAATGTAACTGGAGGTATAAAACCACATAAAAATTGGATTTAATGTACCACAAATTGCACTCAAGTACTTTTGTAATTAGTACCTTTACTTAGTTTCAATTACCGCTTATGTCTCAGCTTGAATTTGTAGCTTTCAGGACTCCACTTGAAACCAGAGGTCATTCAGATATACTTTGACAGTATAAGCAATATCGCACTATCGAACATGACCGCACTCATTTATTTTTTCAAATTATGTAAATACGGATAATCCATTTTTATCAATAAATGACTTGAACGTTTCCACTCAGGTTTTTATGGGTTCCATCCATTGAGTGCAACTTTCATTAGCACATATAGACGTGCCAATATGCAGGACTGAAACTGCCAAAATCAAAAATAATGAAATACATATATCAATGTTCTAAGAAATGCATCACAAATAATGTGTATTTATTTATTTTCTATTTCAATAATAACTTTGTTAATGCTTTCATTTTAAAAATTTTTTCTTCTATATTTTCCCACACTGCAGTATGGAGTTTGGTTGTTAAGATTGTTGAACTCTACTCGGAGATTCAATACAAAAGCACAGGAATAATGGAATATCAAAAATAAAATCACTTTTGTCACAAGTAAACAAGAATATTTCATTTTGACTTGCCCAACACTGATGCATTTATAGCCTTGTCAAGCTAAACAATCCTAAAAAGCAAACGCTATACTGAAACATTAAGAAAGGGCTGCACGAATTAAGTTTATTATATGAAAGACTAACAAACAAATGAAATACAGAAGTTCTGCTTAAAGGTGACTTCTCAGAATGTTTGCTAATTTGTATTTCATGACTGAAAATCAACTGATTCATTTGGTTTAAGGTCAAATTTAATGAATGGGTGTGTAGTCTTTTACAATTTAAATGATCCTTGTGTTTTGTAAACATATTTATCCATTAACTGAAATTGTCAATGACTTGTAGTTGTAGTAGAGGAGTAAGAAAGAATCCAGAAGAATCAGCACAAGACATCAGTTTGACTTTAAGCAATACATTATTTATATATAATATAGACTTCAAAATTTCTGAGGGAATTAGACATGAACCATGATATGCTGGATTACATTCTGTTGAAGCCCCTTTTAGAAGCTTTTGAAAAGTAAAATGACCCCCCATCCAAAAAAAAAAAAAATGTAAGAACAGAAAAAAAGAGAACAATAAAAGACAGGAAGTGAACAGACAACATAACAAAACAATCTGTCTTTCAGCCGCCCTGACAGGTCTCCTCCTTGGCATCTGCAGCTTTTCTCATCCAACAAATGAAGTCGAGCCTCAGCTGCGATCTGTAGCTGACCAGACCACGAAAATCCTCACACAGCCAATCTGTTTGGTTGATCCCCATCAGCACAATCCACAAGAAGAATGGAAACAGAGCGACACGGCACTTCATTTAAATGAAAAGTAACTGAAATGATCAGATAAATGTAGTACAAAGTATACGACATCAAAGTAAAATACTCAAGTTCCTAAAACTGTATTTGCGGACAGTACTTAAGAATTTCTTTCCACTGCCGATACTCATTAGAAACATCATACACAGAGACAAGAATTTATTTTTCTCCTTAAGAAAATGAGCATGGAAAGTGAAGCCAGAACATCTGGATCTCCACCTGATGGCTGGCTGCAGTATAGCTCACATACACCTCCCCATCCATGTTAACAGATAGGCTAAACTAAAAAACTTGTCAATTTTTGTGTCATTTTAGGTATTTCTTGTATTTATGTGATGTATCACATGTATATTCAGGTATTAACTTTTCTGATTTTAATCAATTACTTGATGCCACCCAAGAATCATCAAATGACATCACCATCACAACACAATTTGGCTTCATTTTGGCACAGTGGGAGGAGGTGAAGATCAAACCCTCAGAAAGAGCGCCAGGCTGTGATGTCAAATTTGTGACCAAAATGTAACTACATAATACACACACAAAAAACCCCCCCAAAAAAACGAAACAAGTGTGAGTTATTAATTTAATTACTAATTTAAGTTAAAGTTTAAGTTTTGCCCAGCTGGAAATTAGCTGCTTGACTGGGAGAAGCTTGCGCAGCTGCTCAATGCTAAGCTACTCATAAGAGCCGAGTAATTTCAGCACCAGGAAATCAACCATGTTTTTATTCATGTACAACTAAGCAGCTTTCACTGGAATGAACGTAGCCTTTCCTCCGAGGCTGTATCCAGTTTTGCCTTCGTACATACATGGTAGAGACACACTTCAGACATCTTTAGTTAGGTCGAAGGTATAAACACACAGAATGTGCCAAAATAAGGAGTTTCAAACTTCCTACTCTGCAGGAGAGCGAGACCTGGTCCAGTCCCTCCATTCACCTATCCGTCCAGCGTACCACTGCCAGAGAGCAACGACTCAGCATTCCTCAGCATGGAGAATGCCCCTCCGATCAACTTGGCTGAGAGTCTCCCGATCTGCGGCGACTCCAAGGACAGCATCTCAGAAGAAGTTCCCTCTGGGGAGCGCATTGTCGGCGTTTCTTTCAAAGAGGACCGTAGTTCCTCTGCTGAGACGAAAAGGCTCTCATCCCCTTTTTGTTCTCCTCTCACCTCAGACACACAGATTGGCAGCACAGCACAAGAGTTGCATTACGGGTCACAAACCGATAAAGAGAAAAGCCACTCAAATAGTCAAACGGAGCAGATTCAGCCTGGCCAAATTCAGGAATTACTTGGTTTTACTGGTAGTAAGCTTTAAAATCTGTAAATGCTGCTGAGACATGACTGACAGGGCAAGGAGACCTGAGACTGCATCATTTCAGAATTGATCAGAACTGTACAACAAAAACAAACAAACAAACAAAAAAAAAACCCCAAACACACCTGTACAAATGTACAAAAATCAACAGGATGAAAACTACATGAACACTTTTAAAAACATATGATGCTGTAGATTTGACAGTACGAAGCAACCTGTATCAATGTGCGGGCGCCGTTAAGTGCAATCCACAGTGAAACCTGATGCCAGAGTGATTATAAAAGAAAGCTGGTTAGTGATCGTTAGTATTTCTCCAATCACGTTGGCTGTTTTCATTAGACACATAAACATTATCAGCAACTTAAATCAGTAAAAAATTTAAGAAAAAAAGAAAATGATCCCTTTCTTCTCTCTGATGTGCTGCTGTGAGTTGTAGATTAGACAAAGAGCTCTGACCTTGTCAAAACCTACATAACCCACACATAACGGACTGTAGAGGGTTTGGATTACAGCCAAACACGTGGGGACAATCAATTCTCCTTTTTGATCTTAGCTGAAGCTAAAATAAAGTTTTTATTCCACACCTGTAAAGAGTTTAATTCCACTGTGGATTCTGTACCTGAAGCAAAGCTAAGAAACTACAGATGACTCAAAACAGAAAGTTTGACCTGCTGGAGCAAACTTACTTTCCTTTTCTACAGTTAATGCATTATGCAGTAAGTAGGGAGAGTTTTGAAAAATATTTATCATTTAATCAATGCAGAACAGTCAGTCCTCTTTATATTAATGTAGCTTTACAAAACTTAACTGTTTCTTAACGTAAAAGAATTGAGAGTTCCCCAAAAGTACCCATGAGATACGGGCCAAACTATACACTCAAAGCACAATTCAAATAAATCTTTCACAAAGACAGTTTCTGCCATTTTAGGTAGTTCTTTGGAGAATGTATGTTATTTTTTTTTCTTTAGGCTGATTATAATTTAGACCAGGACTGATAATAAATGCTAAATTGAGAAAGTAATCAGCAGATTATTGAAAATAATCATTAGTTGGATGCAAGATGTGTGCATTGACTTGACTGTGTCCTATGTTGCCACGTTCCCTGGGAAAAGCTGCATGTTAGCTGTTTTGATCCTGTCTGATACTTTCTCTCCAACATTATTGCTACTGCTGTTAAAAATCAACATGAAATTAACCAACATACCAAACATCACATAACATCGTCGTGATGTTGTCATTTCAAAGACATCTATCCTAAATGTTTTGGTCGGTATAACACACAGCAGGAACTGGAACCAGGTTATATAAAACTCCAAATTACAGACTGTTAGTGGATGGGGGGGAAAAAAAAGCAGCTCAGTCTGAAAACCAAAACTACAGCTGAATTTGAGAACAAGTGATGGATGGATGGTCATTTCAGTCATCTGGTGTAAAACAAAGTTTCTAGGAAGTCAAAAAGGAACTCTTCTTGTGTGCCAGCATATTTGGTAATCTCCCTGCTCTCCTGTTAACAGCACACAGTGAACCTCACAACAGTATCTAGTGCAACATTAGTCAGAGTCGTCCCATCATCCCTGTTCGTTATCAGCCTGTATTCATTAACAAATAACCCTTTTATAGTCGTGGAAGGCTGAGTTCAGTTTTCTACAAGGCACTACGACACAGTACAGGCCAAAGATAGTTACTCTTTGAAGCCACTTAGGATATAAACTCAGTGTGTTAGCAATGACACACACGCTTGCTGATTTGTTAGAAGCAATTAGAAAAGCTGGGTTTTTCAGTGAAATATCTACATTTTGTTATTTATAAGAAAGGATCTTTACTTCAAATTAACAAAAATCTGGACAAGCAAAAATAGTGAAATTCATTATAAAAAAGTCCCGTGTGTTACCTGAAGGAGATTAAAAGGTTGGAACCCAAACATTTGCTTTTCCCTGCAGAAAGTACAAGCAATCACCTTGTGAAGTTCACAGATATACAGTTAGATAAACAAAGAAAAGACGACCCAAGGATGAAAATAAGATGATAGACGGGATTTTCTCATTAGAACCAAGTTCTGTAGTGACCAAGTGCAGGCTGGTTAGAGTAAGGAAGGGCCGACTGTGGAAGCAGTGATAAGTTTTTTTCCCCCAGCGTTCCTAATTCCATGTGTCACTGTTTAATCAGAGTTCAGGAAATTATTATTATTATTATAATATCGGCTGAAATTAAAAATAAAACATTTTGGTTTGAGACTTCAAAGTGAATTAAACCTCATTCATGATTTGTCCATCCAGGAAAGACAAAAACAAAACAAAAATTATTTCCTCCTTGTCATGGGCATCAGGATTGTCTGCTCCTCAGTCACTGCTGTCGTCTTCGTCATCGTCTGACAGGTTGTTGCTGTTGAATTTCAACCCCGGCCGGCTGATGGAGTCTGAGCGTGGTGCGAGGCCTCCTGATGTCAGCTGCACGTAGCAGTGCTCGCATACGCGAACCGGTTTGGAAGACTGGCTGGGCAGCAGGTATTTCTTGTCTGAGCAGGGCCCGCAAACCACGAAACCGCATTTTCTGCAGTGGTGGCGGCGGCTGACTGTTGTGAACTTAACCTTCTGGCAGCGCATGCAAACCGTTGCCTCCGAATCAGGGACCCAGACAGCAGCATGCTCCCCTGTTGGGGCCTTGCCACTTTTCTGCAGCAAGTCTACCACACACTTATCTATGTGATTCATCCATTCGGACTTCTCTGTCGCAGTGGCAGCATACACGGCAAAGGACTTTGTGGGCGTTTTGATGAGCCAACCGTTGCGCAGGTCGCCTTCGTCTGGGACTGTGTCAATGGTGACGCTCTCCAGCGGGATGATGTGCTGTTTGTTGTACTTCTTCTTTTGGATGACGATGTTTCCATAGACTAGGATGTCATTGAAAAGGAAAAACTGGCGTGCCTTGGGCTTCTTGCGGCAGAGTTTGGTGAGGACACCCTCACCAATCAGCACTCGTCCAGGTATGGCCAGCGGCTGGCCCGCGGTGCCAAAGCAGCTCTCAACCACCGCAATCCGCTTGGAGTTGGCCTCGCTGTTTGCAAGCCGGTCCACCATTTTCACCTCACCTGGAGGTGAACACAGAAAAGTAGGAAAGTGGTTTTAAATCTCTTGTGCCTTTACAAATGAATTCAAACAACTGTTAAACAAAATAAGTTAATATTACAGAGCATGTTTTATTTCACACATTTAAAAGAGAAAGGACACAAGGCTGCTCCAATATCTTGCCAACATCTAACCTTGTCATGAATCACAGCTCCCAATGTGGCCAGCCATCATTACTTTTTGACTGATAATTAAATGTGTGAGAAAGTTTTTAGAGAATATTTGTATTTTATTTTATTTGATAACATGTTTTTTTTGCAAAGCTGAGGAAAGGCAAAGATGGAGTGAGCAAGTATTGATAAAAATAAATGAACAACACAAAAGTATCCTCCTCCTGCCTAACAAACAATACAGTAAACTGGATCTATAGATTCCACGTACTCTTTGGAATTATAGATTTCATAAGCAACACACAAATCTGGATACATTGAACACTATGACTCGTGAACCAACAGACTACACCTGCTTCTGGGTCAAGCGATTTCCTCATAATTTTGGATTTATAGACTCATGAACTCATACATTCGTAGTAAACTGTTACTGTCATGTTGTGTTCTGGACAATGACATCCATTGCACGTCTGTCCATCCTAAGAGGGATCCATCCTCTGTGCTTCTTCCTGACGTTTCTTATTTTCCCTGTTTAGGGCTTCTAAACAGGGAAAAAAGTTTTTCCTCACCTGGTTCGAGGGTCTAAGGGCAGAGTGTGTCACAACTGTACAGATAAGCCCAGTGTGTAATTTGTCATTTTGGGCTATACAAATAAAATTTGATTTGATTTGATTCTTCTGTTTTTCCAAGGACTACAAGGGATGTAAGGATGCAAGTGTGTTACGAATCAATTCAAAAAGGGAGGATTTAAATTAGGGGTGCTCCGAGCCTACGCCCCAAGCAAGCCCAAGTCGGTTCTCACTCAGCTGACAGTCAAAGAGAATTTGCAGCAAGGGGGTGCCCTATTAGAAAGACAGCAAGAAACCAAAGGAAAATAAATGCAAAAATAATGGAATTCATATGCCTGGACCAGCAGCCACTATCTGTTGTGGACGATGTCTAGTGAATTACTTGGATCCACGTTACGTTCATCAAGGATGTGAATTATTCACCGATGTGTGCAACAGATGTGGATGAGTTATACCAAACGGTGTATAAACACATTAAATCCCTTATGAATAATAATGTCACATCAGTCAGCTTTATGAGTGATATTTGGAGTTCAAGTGTCTCTCCCATGGCCATGAAGAGCCTAATGGCACAGTTTATGAATGAAATCTTCAAGCTCATCAAAGTAGTGCTTCTCTCCAGAATTTGCACACAGCAGAGTCCATTGCGGGTGCATTCCGAGACATGTGTAGTATGGTGAATATTGACAGACAAAGTTCAAGTTATCTTATAGGATAATGCCAGAAACATGGAAAAGGTCATGAGGGATGCACATTTTGTCAGCCGTGCATGTCGCATACACTCCAGCTCATTGTGCAAAAGGGGGTCTTGTCTCAGCATAGCATAGGTGATATAATTGTAATGGGACGACGTATTGTCGGTCATTTTACACACAGCCCGCTTGCCCTTGCTGAATTCAAGCTATCCAGAAACGACTGGGCTAGGATCCCAAAAGGCTACAGCAGGATATCCCAAATCGGTGGAACAGTACTCTGTATACACTGCATAGCGTTTTAGAACAGAAACGTGCACAGTGCACTTATGGAGACGATTATGACTTGACTGCCACGTTCACTGCCAGCCAGTGGAAATTAGTGGAAAACGGGATTTCCCTGATCGTCCCTTTTGAAGAGCTAACAAATCAAATCAGCTCATCAACTGCCTCTGCAGCAGATGTGATACCAGCCATCCAAACTCTAACTCGACTGGGCTAGGATCCCAAAAGGCTACAGCAGGATATCCCGAATCGGTGGAACAGTACTCTGTATACGCTGCATAGCGTTTTAGAACAGAAACGTGCTGTTCTGAGCAAGTGCGTCCAACGTATTGCCCGAGAAAATTATATTGTGGATAGCACATAAATCAATAATGCTGAGGGCATAGTGAGACTTTGTTTTTGAATAGAGAGAGAACCATGCTGTGTGATGGCAAAAATCCAACTGTGTCTCTCATCATGCATTTGAAGCATACAATCGAGCAAATATTCATTAAATTCCAAACCAGGAACATAATCTGCACTGTTGTTATTTTAAAATAATTACTTTATTTGCTGGATTTGGTCCAGGTGAGAGAAGGGGAGCAAGTTTGGGCTTACTAATAGCTCCCTGGTTCTCTGCCTGTGTGTTGGAGTTTACATGGTGGACATAAAGGTTGCTTCCCTGTGCCTTTGGGTTGGGGAATGATTTAGAGACTTCAACGTTTACTTGGGCAATGACAGCGAGACCTTGAAGGGTGTGATTCGGAAGAACGTCCTGCCCGATCTAAACCCAAGTGTCAGTTATCGGAATTCTTTGCTAGCTGCAGTTTATCCACAACTAACACCATGTTCAGCCATATCAGTGTCCATAAGTGCACCTGGCATCAGGACACCCTAGGACGACAGGCAATGATTGACGGTGTAGTATCATCTGATCCATGGCCTTATTTACTGGACACTTAGATGGAGAGAGGAGAGGAGCAGTGCACTGATTACCACCTGGTGGTGAGTTGGATCAGGTATTGTAGGAGGATCCCAGATAGACCAGGCAGGCCCAAGCATATAATGAAGGACTGCTGAGAACGTGTGGCTGAGAACCCTGTCAAAATGGTCCTCAACTCCCACTTGGCTGGTGGATGCCACAAGTGAAGGGGCCAAGCAATCTGTGGCTCGGAGAGTCGTGGAGGCAAAGTCCACATGGTCTTCAGTGTGGAAGAGGAGCTACTGACCTCAACTAAATGTATAGTCAGGCGGTCTAAGGAATACTACGAAGATCTCCTCAATTTCACTAACAAGCATTCCGTGGAGGAGACAGAGCCAGATGACTCCAGGGTGGGCTCTCTTATCACAGGGGTTGAGGTCGCTGAAACTGCTAAACAACTCTGCAGTGACGGTGCGCCAGGGGTGGAGATTCGCCCGGAGTTCAAGACTATGGATGTTGTAGGGCTGTCCTGGCTGACACACCTCTGCAACACTGCGTGTACATCAGGGACTGTGCCTTTGGAGTGGCAGACTGGGGTGGCGGTTCCCCTTTTAAAAAAGGGGAACCAGAGGGTGTGTTCCAACTACAGAGGGACCACATTCCTCAGCCTCCCTGGGAAGGTCGACTCCAAGGTCCTGGAGTTGGGAGTCCGGCTGTTAATTGAGCCTCAGATTCAATATGAACAATGTGGTTTTCGTCCTGGCTCAACCAGCTCTATACCCTTGTGAGGGTACTGGAAGGGGCGTGGGAGTTTGCCCAACCAGGCTTCTTGTGTTTTGTCAACCTGTAGAAGGCTAATGACCCTGTCCCTCGAGGGGTCCTGTGGGGTTGGTCTGGGAGTAAGGGGTAGATGGCCCAATGTTAAAGGCCATTTGATATCTGTATTGTCGGAGCGAGAGCTTGGTTTGAATTGCCGGCAGAATGTCAGACTCGTTCCCAGTTAGGGTTAGACTCCACCAGGGCTGCCCTTTTTCACCGGTCTGTTCATAATTTTTACGGACAGAATTTCTAGATGCAACCAAATGGTTAAGGAAGTCAAGATCGGTGGACTCAGAATTCGGTCACTGCTTTTTGCAGATTATGTGGTCCTGTTGGCTTCATTGAACAGTGACATTCAGCTCATGCTGAAATGGTTTGCAGCCGAGTGTGAGTATCGGCACCGTTAAACGTGAGTCCATGGCCAGGGAGAGGTGCGTGTGGTTCTTCCTACTCTGACTGTTGCCCCTGTGACCTGACCCCGCATATGCAGCAGAAAATGAACAAACTTTATTTGTAATTTTGCTTTATTAATTTGATTTGGAAATTGTTTTAAATTCCAATTTTTCTACTAATTTTCCAAAGATTATATTTTTAGTTTCAGTTTTTGCAAGGTAATGGAAAATAAAAAATTCAGTATTTTTTGGTTTTCGAGTTAGAAAACAACCTCAAAATTAAACAAGATGACTTTGTTTTCGAAAAAGAACATACGATGAATACAGATTTTTCATATTTTCTTGTTTGAGAATTGAAATAAAAGAATAATAATCTACATTTTGACTTCAATCTTGTTTTCCTAAAAATCCTAAAAGAGTTGTATCCTGAACCCAAAATAAGGTTTTGAATTGAATACTGGGTTGATTGTATCATTACGTCCCTTTGGTAAATGGTAGGATATGTGCTTTTTCACAGCATTGGTTATATATATATATAAATAAATAAAACTAGACTGTCAAAGTTGTTGGTTAACAAAACCTGAAGCTACTCTTGTGTTAGATAGATATAAACGATGCTAATTATCCAGCACAAGTCAGTGCAGTCTGGGTGAGTTTCCACTGTGATCTGCACACTAATAATCCCAAGAGTGTCCTGCTGCTGCTGCTGCTGAAGCCACTGGCTTGCCAGCTCCCACTGATAAGGAGAGAAAAGGAGACAGAGCAGTTTAAATACAGGCTGAAGGCTCCAATCCCAATAATCAAAACAACATGGAGTCAGCTGAAAATGTGACAGGAAAAAGAATGAGCCTTCTCTGCTTGGCTGTCACAAATTTCACAAAAGAGAAAACTAAGGGAAAATGTCAGTCATTGTAGCATGTCAACCTGGCCATTCAATTCAGAAATTTGATTTTTGTTTTTGACAACAAACATTCCAAAACACAAAAATATTTAATTTGAAATTAAACTCTTACGTAAACTGTTCTACTGACGTACATCATTAAATGCCAGTGTTCTACATAAAATACGAGGAGCATTCCGAAACAGTAATAGACAACAGTAATAGAGTAATCAGTCCCCTAAAGTCCACAGTAAACAGAAGACAGAGTGTTGTTTGGAATGACAGTGCTCGGAAAGGGATTGACTTTTGAAAGTAACCAATGTACTAATGCCTAATATCCCCCGTCATATGTGTCCACATGAGCTGACTCAACAACCAATTCAATTTTAATAGGACTTTCCACACAAAACCTGAGTGGGACCAAACACAGCTACTTACAACAGACCAACACACAATGGAGGCCGGTTTGACCAGGGAATACAGTACCAAGGTGTTTTTTCATTTTGGCTCCTGGGAACCAAATGCTGAGTGAGCTGCTACAACAATAGCTGTATGGCTAATAACCATGGTATGTAAAATGATACGTTCTAGCGCTGCAACTAAAGATCATTTTAAAAATCAGTTAATCTATAGATTTTTTTGATTAATCTGATTTTTTTTTTTTAAATGCATTTTATTGCCATCACTTTATTTAAACATTTGGTTTGAACATCCAGTCACAGTGAAGTTAATGTTAAATTATAAATAATAATGGTTAAAAAAAACAAAACAAAAGCAACCCCCCGCTTCATCAATGATACAAACAACTTGTTTTTAGATGTTTAGATGTAATGCCCCCATGATTGGATAAATCCTACATACACAGGTTGCAGCAAACACAGTTCCCAAATTAATTCAATATAAAAAGCTCCGATACTTTCAATGTTTTGTTCTAATTGTTTTCACCACCTGTGACATTTTTCAAAAGTATGTTTCTTTTCAGCTCTACTCTGTTCTGCCATGTACGCTCTGCTCAGCTCTCAATGCTGCTGTTTACTTCACGCGTTGTCAGCACTCCACAATACAGTGTCACAATAACCTATATAATTGATTGCCAACTATTTTAACAATGTAATTTTATTGATTCGTTGTTGCAGCCCTAGTATGTTTTTTCCCCTGATACTGATTGAGCTCTGGGCATCAGCAAATCGATATACTATTGTATATATATATATTCTGACATTACTTTTCAGAAAACTTCAATGATGGAGTATATGACTGGAAAGATAGCCTTTTATGTGACCGAGTCAAAAAACAATGCAGGTGCATTTGGAAATATTTTGTACCTGTCCCACACAGTACATTACTGACCTTCAATGTTGAAAAAATAAAGTTTATAATCATAATAATTTGTTGTTGTTTGTGGTTTATACAACACTTTTTAAAACTTAAAAAGTGTCTGATGTAGAAATAATATCAGTTGATTTTCAACATTGAAACAACAATTAAACAACATGGATTTAAACAAAGCGGCACTGTGGTGCAGTGGTTAGCACTGTTGCCTCATAGCAAGAAGGTCCTGGGTTGGATTCCGGGTCAGAGCGTTTCTGTGTGGAGTTTGCATGTTCTCCCTGTGTCTGCGTGGGTTCTCTCCAGGTACTCCCGTTTCCTCCCACAGTCCAAAAACATGCAAACTGGGGGTTAGGTTAATTGGTCACTATAAATTGCCCGTAGGTGTCAATGTGAGTGTGGATGGTTGTTTGTGTCCCTATGTGAGCCCTGCGATGAACTGGCGACTTGTCCAGGTTGATCCCGTCTTCGCCCAAAGATGCTGTGATAGCCCCCCCACCCCAGGACCCCTAAGAGGATAAGCGGTAGAAAATGGATGGATTTAAACATGTTAACAAAATTTCTATTACTCAACACTGAAATTTTAACCTGTAATCATCATGTCATGTCCTCAGCTTTTGAAATTATTACACATCATTTTATCAGCATTTTATTAGGGATGGTAACGAGTATTACACTTACTCGAGTAGCCACTTGTGATTTTATTTGAATAGCTTTTTATTATTCACATGTCTGTGCAGTGTTGTTTTTGGCTGTAACAGTTGAAAATAGTCAGCGTTACATGTACCATGACAGCCCTGAGCAGGAAAGTGAGGCCTTAAACTTTGACCAGAATAAAATATGTATCACATAGTCACCTCTGTTAGAATATGCTGCTGTGATGTTAACAGCGTGGTAAAAATAAGCCTGCTAGTGCTAATAAAGGAAAAGGTAAGTGGAGATATGCTCTCGGGTTTGGCGGAACCTCATGGCAGTATTTGCAGCTACATGTTTTACAGCTCTGCTACTTCCTAATAATTTACAGATTTCCTACGGGCTTGACATCAGGTGGTTTTCAGCTGATTGAGCATGCTGTGTTGGTGTCACAATAGTACAAAGGAAGTAAACAATTTAAGAGAGCAAAAACAGAAGGCTTGTCTCATTGTCATTGCCATGATCAGTGCCTCTGTGCTGTCCCTGAGACCAGCCTTTTCCAGCCAGTGGTATGTTTTATCGGTATCAGCCACTTCCGATATCTGTCGGTGGTTCACCCCATTCAGGGGCTTGTCCCTCCATGATGGTCTCTCTTCTTCTTCCTTCTCCTCACTGGGTTTCTCCTGCCTGAAGCATTCACTTAGCAGGTCATCATTGGGGGCCACCTTCCTGATGTATTACTGGATCTTGGTTGTTTCATCTTGAATAGTGGCTTTGACACTCACTAATCTTCGGACTCCCTCTTTCCGCTTTGTGTACAGCCTCAGGGTGCTGGACATGGGGTGAAACCCTCCATGCATGGTGAGGAGCTTCCTTGTCTTGATATCTGTGGCTTCTATTAATTCTTTGGCCAGATTATTATACAAGCAGGGTATCTGATGATGGGCAGGGCATAGGTGTTGATGGCTCGGATCTTGTTCTGACCATTCAGCTGACTTCTCAGGACCTGCCTTACTCTATGTGGGTATTTGGCTGTGGTTGAGTTCCTTGCAGCATCTTCATGATGCCCATTTGCCTGTGGGATCCCTAGGTATTTGTAGCTGTCCTGAACATCGGCTATGTTGCCATCTGGTAGTTCAACCCCTTCAGTTGTGATCATCTTGCCTCTCTTTAATATCATTCTGCTACATTTGTCTCGCCTGAATGACATGTCAATGTCAGTGCTGTAGATCCTGGTGATGTGGGTCAGTGAGTCTATGTCTCGCTCACTCTTCGCTTACAGCTTAATGTCATCTATGTAGAGGAGGTGGCATATAGTTGTTCCATTTCTGAACCGGTATCCGAGGCCAATCTTTGTGATGATCTGGCTGAGGGGGTTCAGGCCAATGCAGTACAGCAGGGGGAATAGGGCATCTCCTTGGTATATACTGCACTCGATGCTAACTTGGGCAATTGGCCTTGAATTGGCTTCTAGAGTAGTCCTCCACGGCCCCATCGAGTTCTTGATGAAGGCTCTTAGTGTCCTGTTGATCTTATATAGCTCCAAGCACTCCCGTATCCATGTATGTGGCATTGAGTCGTAGGCCTTCTTGTAGTCAATCCAGGCAGTACACAGGTTGGTCTTCCTGGTCTTACAGTCTCTAGAGACTGCTCTGTGCACCAGTAGCTGGTGTTTGGCTCCTCTGGTGTCACTGCCAGTCTTGCATGGAGTTCAGTTAGCTTCTTTAGCCAGTAACAGTGGATCATGTCAGGGCCTGGTGCAGTCCAGCTCTTCATCCTTGAAACTCTTTCTTGGATGTCTGCCATTGTGTTGTTTACTGGGTCTTGTTCTGGGAGATGGCTGTGGTCCTTGACAGCCCTGAGCAGGAAAGTGAGGCCTTAAACTTTGACCAGAATAAAATATGTATCACATAGTCACCTCTGTTAGAATATGCTGCTGTGATGTTAACAGCGTGGTAAAAATAAGCCTGCTAGTGCTAATAAAGGAAAAGGTAAGTGGAGATATGCTCTCGGGTTTGGCGGAACCTCATGGCAGTATTTGCAGCTACATGTTTTACAGCTCTGCTACTTCCTAATAATTTACAGATTTCCTACGGGCTTGACATCAGGTGGTTTTCAGCTGATTGAGCATGCTGTGTTGGTGTCACAATAGTACAAAGGAAGTAAACAATTTAAGAGAGCAAAAACAGAAGGCTTGTCTCATTGTCATTGCCATGATCAGTGCCTCTGTGCTGTCCCTGAGACCAGCCTTTTCCAGCCAGTGGTATGTTTTATCGGTATCAGCCACTTCCGATATCTGTCGGTGGTTCACCCCATTCAGGGGCTTGTCCCTCCATGATGGTCTCTCTTCTTCTTCCTTCTCCTCACTGGGTTTCTCCTGCCTGAAGCATTCACTTAGCAGGTCATCATTGGGGGCCACCTTCCTGATGTATTACTGGATCTTGGTTGTTTCATCTTGAATAGTGGCTTTGACACTCACTAATCTTCGGACTCCCTCTTTCCGCTTTGTGTACAGCCTCAGGGTGCTGGACATGGGGTGAAACCCTCCATGCATGGTGAGGAGCTTCCTTGTCTTGATATCTGTGGCTTCTATTAATTCTTTGGCCAGATTATTATACAAGCAGGGTATCTGATGATGGGCAGGGCATAGGTGTTGATGGCTCGGATCTTGTTCTGACCATTCAGCTGACTTCTCAGGACCTGCCTTACTCTATGTGGGTATTTGGCTGTGGTTGAGTTCCTTGCAGCATCTTCATGATGCCCATTTGCCTGTGGGATCCCTAGGTATTTGTAGCTGTCCTGAACATCGGCTATGTTGCCATCTGGTAGTTCAACCCCTTCAGTTGTGATCATCTTGCCTCTCTTTAATATCATTCTGCTACATTTGTCTCGCCTGAATGACATGTCAATGTCAGTGCTGTAGATCCTGGTGATGTGGGTCAGTGAGTCTATGTCTCGCTCACTCTTCGCTTACAGCTTAATGTCATCTATGTAGAGGAGGTGGCATATAGTTGTTCCATTTCTGAACCGGTATCCGAGGCCAATCTTTGTGATGATCTGGCTGAGGGGGTTCAGGCCAATGCAGTACAGCAGGGGGAATAGGGCATCTCCTTGGTATATACTGCACTCGATGCTAACTTGGGCAATTGGCCTTGAATTGGCTTCTAGAGTAGTCCTCCACGGCCCCATCGAGTTCTTGATGAAGGCTCTTAGTGTCCTGTTGATCTTATATAGCTCCAAGCACTCCCGTATCCATGTATGTGGCATTGAGTCGTAGGCCTTCTTGTAGTCAATCCAGGCAGTACACAGGTTGGTCTTCCTGGTCTTACAGTCTCTAGAGACTGCTCTGTGCACCAGTAGCTGGTGTTTGGCTCCTCTGGTGTCACTGCCAGTCTTGCATGGAGTTCAGTTAGCTTCTTTAGCCAGTAACAGTGGATCATGTCAGGGCCTGGTGCAGTCCAGCTCTTCATCCTTGAAACTCTTTCTTGGATGTCTGCCATTGTGTTGTTTACTGGGTCTTGTTCTGGGAGATGGCTGTGGTCCTATCTCAGGTCCACCAAACCCTGAGCATTGGTGTTATGTGATGCCTCTTTTTCCCATATGCCCTTCCAGCACAGTTCAGTCTCACCCCTGGGTGGGGCCGTCCTCATCTTATTACCCTCCCTGAGAGTACACTTTGGATGGTTCATTGGTGAACATCCTGTTGATTCCGACCCACTTCTCTGGTGTACCTCTTCAGGCGGGCTGCGAGCCTCTGTTTGGCAGTCTCCAGTGCCCCAGTTACAGACAGCTTGCTGTACTTTTTTAGTACTTTGGTGGTCTTGCCCTTCCCCAGCTCTGACAGTTGGCTAAACTCTCGGTGTTGTTTTGATCTTAGCCTCCAACCGTCTTCTCAATGGAGGGTACTTCCCCTTATGGCATGCATTCAACTTGTAGCCAAGCACCTCTAGGATTACTGGTGCTGTTGCATACTGTATTTATCTTGCAGCCTATCATCACAACCACTTGTCAATTTATTCACATCAGCTACAGTCTGTGATGTGATGAAGAATATAATTAAAGCATGACACAACCTGATAATGTACGTAATCTGACCGGGCTCCGGACACCTTTCCTGATGAGTCTTGCAGAAACCATGAAATTATACAGCAAATGATGACCACTCTTTTCCTGACACCAAAAAGAGGAGACACTGTAGATATATTTCCCCCAGAGAAAATCATGTCAAGTTAATAGAGTTGGTTCAATTTGCCACCCCATAAACAAAGTTTTCTTGGGTTTAAAAAAGAGATGCCTAATTTGTGAACCAGCTACCTTGCCTATAAACGAGACAAGGAGGAGGCAGAGTTTCACTATAAACTGCACTCAAACCTTCAGTGAAGCCACAGGCTTGGGAGGGAGGAGATGAGTCAGATGCTACAGGGAGGGAGTGATGATGACAAAGACGGAGCGTAAGAAAGACTTTCTCTGGACTGTAAACAGCCATGGCAAACAAACAAAAAAAAAAAAAAAAAA
>KV751342.1:5371530-5392414 GCA_001698575.1 Mola mola
TCTAGGAATGCAACTGTAACTGGTTCCACTGTAACATTTTCATTGATTGTACTTGTATCTCAGCACCCAGTTTTAATGGATGAAACAGAGAAACACTAAAAAGACAATGGCTTTGAAGACAATGTATGGAAGAAAATAACACTGGAGCTCCAGTTTGAAGATGGCGTCTATAATCAATATTTAAGCTTTTTTTAAAATTTCCAACTAGAAGTTGGAAAACTAGAAGTACCCATTTATTTCATTTTTTCTGTTGCTCGTAAGTAAGACAAGTAACGGAACATCACTTGATAATGGATGTAACATCTGCAGCAAATTTTTAAGAAACTGTATAATTAGTTCATAAATTGCATCACATCTGAAATTAATAAATAGGCATGTCAAAATTCAGCTATAACCATATCTGTTTACCGTACACTTAAATACTTAAATACACTTAAATACAGTTTAGCATAATAAGAGTCAACAAAAGTCAAAGGCATGCGTTTGTTTAAAGGGTGGTTGATGATTTTCAAATATCTGAATATTCTAAAAATTATAAAAATAAAAAAGAGTTCACCAGATTATTGTTTTGTCTGAAAAAATATATATATCAGCACATGTTTACAGCGCAACAAGTGGTGATGTTGCATTACTTCCGTCTTTCCAAACATTTGTCAGAGCTCTGAGTGCTGCTATATCCCACATCCTACAATAATTGCTCGACTGGAGAAATTATATGATGATAATGTTGCTGAGCTGTGAAATAGTTTCACAAAGACTGTCTCTGTCTCTGCAACACTTAGAACTGAGTCGTGAAATTTGTGTTGTGAATTTGGTAAAAATCATTACCCGCATCTTTATGACTTATGACTTGATGTCAGCAAACATCTTGTCGTGATAATCTGTCATGTGATTTCAGGTGAAACCTGAGACCTAGGGGGGAAATCAAATAGCATTTGTGTTTGAAATGCCTATCCCTAGTTTGTTTATGCAGTGACAACATGGCAAAAGGTAGCGGCAGTGCTCCAGAGATTTTTCAGTCTTTCAAAAGGACACAGTCTCAGGTATATTTGGAGTTGATTGAAAATGGTCACGACATTTGCAGAACACACAGGAAAAAATTAATTTTCAAAGTAAAATTGTGGGTGATTATCAACACCTTTTTATTATTTTAGGTAAAACTGAACAATATCTGATAATTGTATATGCTGTAATCATTTTGGTCACTATAATCATATAAAAACTTCCCAGCAATTTTCTCCTCCAGATATTGTTAGCCATCTCTTTTTTTGTCACTTGCTCCTTAATTGTTGCATCCTGCGATCCACAATTAATTTGGAGTGTGAGCACTTAGAGAGAATACTATCTCTGAAGTTTCTCCTTGTGTTAATTATGCAACCTGATTTCAAAATCTGGATTTTAAAGTCTAGTCTGAACTCGCCTTAAAGGCAGTGCCTCTGGGATCGTACAACAGTGTGCCACAGTGAAGTGTGAATTGCTCTGCTGAGGACACAAGAGAACCTATCAAGAGAAGTGAGCTGTCTCAGAGATAAAATAATGTCTGTGTGGACAGATATGAAAAAGAGAAGTGTAGAATGTCAGTACAAACGCTACACTCTCATGTCCTTATATGTCCTTCATCATTTACAGTTGGTCTACAAAATATCCCGTGACAGTTTATGACAGTAACCACTGTAAACCACCACGGAAATTTTATTTTTGCTTCCTCCATCTGCATCACGCAACAATAAAAGACTAGTCTTAAAGTAGTATTGGATTATGACTGATCAGAAACAAAATTGTTGATTATTTTAATTATTGTATATTTTTCTCATTCATTCATGAATTACTTTTACAATTAACTAGTCTAGTTAATGTCTAAAAACTTCTCATCACAATTTCTGGGAACCCCAAATTCAGAATAGGATTAGAGCCACATGCAACTTTCTCAGAATTTCGTGAAAGAATTTTTGTCTTGGACCTTTGGGATATAAAAAAAATCCAATTCTAAGATTAAAGCAAAAAACTCTGACAAAAAGAGTCAGAATTCTACTCAGAATATTTTTTTCTCTTGTAAGAAGGAAATTGGTAATTGGTAAAAATTGGTAATAATGTAATGTTCAAAATTCTAAGAAAAACAATTAAAATTCCTTGTCCCCCAAAGTGACATCTGCAATTTGCTTATTTTGTCAGAAATGACAAGAAACCATAGAAACTGGAACCATAGAACCAGAAAATGATTGAAAGAGGTATATGCGCTCCTTAATCACAGGTAAACTGTCGGTTTACCTGTGATTTACTAGGCGTGACATGGAGGAAGTAACATGTTCTTGCAAGCCTCTAATTTTGTTCAAAAATGGATCTGTATATTTGAAAATGCCTACCAATTCCTAAGTATTACTTTTAGTTAACACCAACTAAAACTAAGTTTGTAACTTTGTCTACATCAGGGCAAACATCTTATGAGTAAGGAGACACAGTTTAGTTATACGTTACAAAAGTCACAATACACGCTCACAAGCAAATTTTATTATTATTTTACCTCACAGCTATTAAGTGCCTTCACACAATTTGATCCTCTCCCACAAATTCAGTGACTGAGAGTTGTACAAGTAGTGTGAACGACAAACAAAACCTATCCTAAAATAAGCAGATGTAAAGTAAAGCAAAGCAGACACCTGCATATTTGATTTTTCTTGCTCTGTTTCCAAACCATGGTCAGGAAATAGAAACCCCTTCACTTTCAACAGCAGTAGAGAATCAGCACACGAGAGACTCCACCATGGTCTGGTGACGCAGGAGCCTTTATTTACTGACAGTTTGGCTTGGTACTTGTTAGTAAATATTTCAAACTCTGATAGACTGTGAACTAGCTGCTAGCTGCTACTTTTTAAGTCACACCCACTGAACTTTCTAGCTGGGTCCCAGGTCAGGGGTTACATCCTTTGAGGACTGCATTTAAAGAGCGATTACGTCACAGTGGCAAAAAGAGGGTTCTTACATTTCTAAGGCTCCTTCAAATACTGCCCAAAAAAACGGCCCTCTCTTCCCTGTTTGAAGATTCCATTGGATGCATCCTTCATGGCCAACCACATGCTAGTATGGAAAAAAATGATGAATATTTTGTTTGTCATTTCACTTTTTATACAGAGGATTTGTTTATTTCCTTGATACAAATAGGTATCGGTACCAATTATAGGCCAAATTGGCTGCGAGGCAGCTGATTAGGACAACAGCAGGTGTCTGTGGTCTGTAGGTGCAGTAATGTGCATGTTAATGCATTAAAGGGCAGCAAACACCATAAAATGATAGTTCAATAAGTCTTTTTTTTTCTGCATGAAACTAAAAACTTGTATTGAGCAGTAGATGAATGCTGTTTACATCAGTCCTACATCAGGCCAACAAAATCCAGCATCAGCCGCGTTTTCGCTCGTTTTTCGAGCTCCAAGGATCACAACACTGGCATGTGAATGTGGATCTTTTTTTTCTTTTTAAAAAGCAAGGGGGAAACCTTTACTGTTCTTTTCTGGCCATTGGCATTTAAACTTGGCCACAGAAGGATACCACACCTGAATTGGGATACAGTTTCTGTCTCTCAGTGCTTACTCAATTTTACTTAACCACACAGCTCATACATATTACCCTGTCCTTAAAGGAGCCACGCCAGTCTTAAAACAACAGATGATGATGACTACATCACAGCCTGTACTGAAGTTGATTATAAAGAGAAAACTTTTGACTTTTCGTTACCTAAAACTTCAATAATAGGGAGAAAAATGTGACTAAAACTAAAGCATTTTTATCTAAAAACTCAGATTGGAGATCATCTGAGTCTGCTTCATAGTAAGCTTGGGACCGTTAAAAGAAACAATAAGTAGAAAAAATGTGACACACAGTATTTTTTCCAAATTTTCCTAAATCAGATAATTTGCGTCACCTTCTTGATTTGCAGTTTCCCATGATTAAATTTTGATACAGCTGAATTTTTGCAGTTTCCTTCACTTAAAAATGGTGCTGAATGCTGCTGTGGCACCACTTTTATTTCATATTGATATCAAATGAAGGATGGAGCACTGCCAAGTGAAACCAGCAGGCTACATAATCAGAGTCTTGTAAACCCTCTCTCAAAATGATCTTTCAATGAAAGGCACTAATAAAGTTTAACGTTTAATTTACTCTAAACAATCAATCAAGTCAAATACTTTTCAATGGCAGCCATTAAAGACAAAAACTGTATGAACGCACATCTGCTGTTCTGACATTGATTAAAAGACATAGAACAAATATTAGGAATTCCTTTCTTAAACTAAGAAGCAAGTAATTGGATGTAAATAGATAATAGGTTTACTGCCACAATGGTCATGTAAACAAACCTTGACCTAAACACCACAAATACCAGTCATTAGAGAGGCCTGCTGGAAAATCTCATAACCTCACTTTAGAACTGACTCAAGTAAAGACAAGTGAAGGCAAACTTCTTCTTTTGTGGTAGAAAGTGTTTCACCCGTTGGCGGGATCACATGTTTACTTCCAGAGTGCTGTTACAGCGGAGTCAAGAGGACCGCTGACAAATGCGTTTGTTTTCAGACTTTTAAGAATGGGCAATATGCAGGATCCATTGATGTAAATGAAGATGGCTGACACATCTCCACCCCCTCCCAGTCTACTAATAAGAAGCAAAAATATCTTGGAAACAATCTCTGAGTCTGTACAGTTGTGATCAAACAGTGGAACTTCAGTTTTAAGTACCCTCCATACTTAGTTGCAAGCAGGACTAAACTGGCAATCATGACCTTTTCAGCTTTTAATAGCATAAAATAACTAATTAAACCAAACTGATCCGAAAAGCGAGCACTTAAATTTACATCAATGAGCTTACTATTATTTGACCTGTACTCTGGGTTTTTAATTTGGCCCATGTCTCATCTGCTTACATTGGGGGGAGGGGCTTAATGACCTAAAATGCAATCAGCCACCAGAGGGCGGAGATATTTTAGATTTACTTTTACGGAGCTCTCCTGTCATCCATCTTCATGTTCAGTCAAGGGTGGAGCAAAATTCCCAAGTTGGTAGAACAGGTCAACCCAAATGGTTTAATGAGAATTAACTAAAAAAGATCACAGGCTTTCACTAGCATAATCATAGTCAACACTATGGATTAAATTTAATGACTGCTTCATAAAATATTTTTTAAATATATGTAGGCCCAGCATGTTTTAAAAAAAAAATGGGGGCTTCATTCAAATAAATGTGGTTCAGGCATAAACAAAGAATTAAATTTCTTTAAGTCTTTTACCTCATTCCTTAGTACTATTGCTCTGGTGGGGTAGGTTATTACATTGTATCTGCAAGACCGAGTACAGGTGGGTGGGGTGGAGTCAGGCGCAATTTGTCCTACATTGTGTTCATTATTAATCGTAGCTAACGTCTCGACTTGCCGTAAATGAACACAGCATGACTTTATCCCGAAAGCTTAGAGATTAAACTTGGAAGGAGGACGCTAAGTCCCTCTAAGTGTATGCCCTCCTTGACACTGTTGCCTACAGAACAACTTCATGTTGCCTCGGCGAGTTTTCAAGCTTTCGACTGAGTTTGACAAATTGGTGTCAGTCGGCAGTGTTAGCAGGCTAGCAAAGTTAGCTACCAATCCAAAACACCGCTCATTTGCTGCCCCTTGTATTGAAGCTAACTCAACAATACAGGCTGGTCTTTGTCGCTTAAAAAATGTGTTACTAACCGCTTACGTCTTTTAGGGAAGTAGACAGCGAGTTTGCACGTTGCTAAATTAACCAGCCAGCGTCTGTTCCTGTAAATGTTGAGAAAGTAGCACAAACCCATGGAGTTAGCTTGTCAAAGTGTGACACATCGCTAACACAGGTAACTTTTCAGTCATAGAAAAACTACATACCCTACGGCACTTCTGCGTGTCCGGTAACTTCTACAGTGACTGGAAGCTGAGTTGTATTCCAGATCTTAGACTAAAGCAGTGCCTTCCACGTAAAGACCGCTCAATGTGAGAACAGCCTCTGGAAACTCCGCCGCAGCCCCGAAAATAAAGCAACAATATGGCAGCGCTGCGTTCGCGGCACACTGGACAGTCGGTAAATATGAGAGGGTGTGTGGAAGACAGTAAAAAGTTTGGAAAAAAAAAAGAGAGAGAGAGAGACTTGAATCACAGCACACACAGACACAAAAAATTTTTTTGTGTAATTTAGAATTTATAGAGAAATAAACATAATAAAAAGGAAATTAATGCAGATACCCTTGGTGTTTCAGCTGAAGGACTTCTTGTAGTTCCTTCAAGACGTTTCACCTCTTCTCCAAGAGGCTTCTTCAGTTCTAAATTCCTGGTAGGGAGTCCCTAACTGAAGAAGCCTCTTGGACGACAGGCGAAACGTCAAGGAACTACAAGAAGTCCAGTTGCCTTCAGCTAAAACACCAAGACTACCATGACCTGGATGATTGAGAATCTTTCGTTTCGTTTAGTTTTCTGCCACTTATCCGGCAACAGCCTGAGCAGAGAGATTCGGACGTTCCTCTCCCCGGCCACTTCCACTTCCAAGCCAGCCGAGAGATATAATCTCTCCAGCGTGTCCTTGGTCTGCCCCTGGGTCTCCTCCCGGATGGGCATGCCCGAAGCACCTCCCCAGGGAGACGTCCAGGAGGCATCCTGACCAGATGCCTGAACCACCTCAACTGGCTCCTCTCAACGTGGAGGAGCAGCAACTCTACTCTGAGCTCCTCCCGGATGTCCGAGCTCCTCACCCTATCTCTAAGGCTGAGCCCAGCCACCCTGCGAAGGAAGCTCATTTCGGCCGCTTGTATTCGCAATCTCATTCTTTCGGTCACTACCCAGAGCTCATGACCATAGGTGAGAGTTGAGACGTAGATTGACCTGTAAATTGAAAGCTTTGCCTTCTGGCTCAGCTTTCTCTTCAACACAACAGACCGCTTCAGCGTCCGCATCACTGCCGACGCTGCTCCAATCCGTCTGTCAATCTCCCGCTCCATTTTCCCCTCATTCGTGAACAAGACTCCGAGATACTTGAACTCCTCCACTTGGGGAAGCGACTCTCCCCCGACCTGGAGTGGGCAAGCCACCCTTTTCCAGTTAAGAACCATGGCCTCAGATTTAGAGATGCTGATTCTCATCCCCGCCGCTTCACACTCGGCTGTAAACCGTCCCAGTGCGAGCTGGAGGTCACTTCACAGACTTAATGTAGATACAATAAAATAAAAAATTAAAATGACATCAAATTCTCATAATTATGACGTAATATTTTTACCGGGGAATTATAAAAGGGTTATCTTAAAGTATGGCTTGAATTGACATTTGATTATGTAACAATTGATAAACTATAGCCGGTCATATGATGTCAACACTATTTTACTTAATGTATGCCACACAATTCGGTACAAGTAAATTCTTTACATAAACACAAACTAGCATGTACATATTCACATAAAAAAGATAATAGAAAATGCAATAAAACACCCATGTAGAGGTACAAAGATATGAACCACATACAGCCATGGACATCATGAACAAATCAAAAAGAGTGACCAGTGGAATCAGACTGAAGATCGAACCATACTGACAGAAAACAGCCTCTGACCTGTAGAGAAATATTCAAAGAGTGGAAAATATTAAATATTTAAATATTTCAGATTTATGACCGTGTGAGTTAAAATGGGCTGTGCTGTCTGGCTTAAAATTGTATTATTGCAGTTCATACATCACTTTTTCTGGATTTCATAATGATTCTTATGACAGGTATCAAGCGAAAATATATTTTTTTCTTTTAATAGAAAAATGAATGAAACTAAAACCACTTACTTATGTTAACTGTGTTTGTGAAGAAAATACTGTGTGGTCGTAAAAAAAACTATCACTGTCACTTTTCGGGGAGTGAATAGTTCCGACAAAACATTTATTAAATATCTCTGATTCTTCCATCTTGATTCAAACAAATTTCATCAGGAGACGCAAATCCAGCACTTTTCAGTCACTAGTTCTACCCATATTTCTTGAAGACAGCGTGAGCAGAGCCAGAAGCTGTGCTGAGGCTTTCCCAGCAAAAAAAAAAATGCACCATCACCAAAACATAAATCTGCAGAAGAGGATCAGGGCCACTTTTTTAAAAGTATTTGAGTTAGCTGAAAATGCAAAAAAATGTATTTGCGTTCCGACTTGAAACTCAAACTTTTTATGTTAAAACAACAGTTCAGACCTCAATCTGCAGAATTCTAAGACTGAAGTCAGAATTTAAAGAAGAAAGTCAGAATTCTGAGGAAAAACAGGCAGAACTCAAATACACCCAGAATTGTCTTTCATGTAAAACGGTATTTTTTTAGTGACCATCAACAAAACAAAAACTGCTTTGCCTTCAGAAAAACCAATAACAATTAAAAATCTATTTATTGGCTTATATTTCTTTCTTTCTTTCTTTCTTTCTTTCTTTCTTTTCAAATAAAACTTTAAACTGTGTGGCACAGTCTACATCAGCAGATGGACTTCTCTCGGAGATAATTGATCTGTTGACGTTGAAGATCTGTGGATGATTTTCAGAATTTTACATTCATGCTAGCTCAAAAGTTTAATGAATAAATTTCACTTTTTACTTTGAAAATCATAGTTTGACAGAACAGAGCTGACTAAAAGTCCATTTATTTTGCTTGAGCTTTTAAAGCTAGCCCGTTTGGCTGAAGGCATTTTCAGTCGTCCATTCCGTCCATCCCATTCTCTTGAACATGTTATCTCAGGAACGCCTTGAGAGAAATCCTTCAAAATTCTGAATTCTCTAACTATTTTGCTTTATTGTTTTGCTTTTAATATGCTGATAGTTGTTTTTTTTTAAATTTGATTCGATATGTTCTATGTTTGTTTGTATTTTGTTTTTCCAACCTCATTTAAGATAATTCTAGCTAGTTGTTTTAATTACCATTTGTCTGTTTCTGTACTTATTTTTTCTTTTTAAAGATTATTTCAAGGTTTTAATTTTCTGTCTCATTTGTAATTATTTCAGACATTCTGTCCCTGTTTTAACCTTCTCTATAATTATCAAGATTATGTTCTGTATCACAGTTTTTATGTCTTATGTCTTTTAATTTGAGGAGCTCACATGTGTCTTTTTGCTGTTAAGCTGCATTTCTTGTATATTTGTAGTAAATGTACAATTAAAGTTTATCAATATTATTACTATTAATTAGAGTGCGTCTCCATAAGTTTTTGTAAAACATTAACATGCGTATATTCTATATTCATTGCACATGGAGTGAAGTGTTTCAGGCCTCTTTTTAATGGTTAATTTTCATGGTTTATATAGTTACAGTAAAATATTCAAATACTTTGAGATGTGATTTGTCTTATTTTTTTGGAACTGTGGGTAAAACTGTGAGATATTTTGCTTTATGTGAAATGAGTCTAGAATACAGTATATTCTTGGAGATGCACTGGTACTATTTTGCACAAATATAACACAGGGTACATAAAAGAGTAAGAATATTATGTATAAAGATATTATTACAATTATTAATGTTTTCCTCTTCAAATTAAGCTGATCGTGGCAGGGGAAGTCTGAGGATTTTGTTGAAAAGGATGGGGACAATAATTAAGAAATATCTTCTTTTCTTTATGCCTTCTGTGGAGGACAATTTTTCTGTTTCCCCCATTTCTGGTGACAACATGAGAGATGATTGAAGGCAGATGAAACAGGCAGTGAGCACACACTGAATTGCAGTCATTGTCACTAAATCAATCTCAAGCTTTGAGTTCCCGAGTGGAGCAGCTGCTTGCTCCTCTCATCTCATCACATCACATTTTGTGTTGCCCAGTGGCATGTCTGTAAATTCTGGGACCGTGATATAAATATAAACATTTTTCTTTGTTAAGAGGTGTTACATGACAGTTATATGGAGTTTAGAATTTTGAGGTAGTAAGCATACACTTCATGGTGGGATAGAGTAAGAATAGCACAATGCGTTTGTATGGACACTTGGATATAACAATGTGTAATTTAATACCTCCCACATGTCATGATTTCAAGATGTGTAGGAAAAGAAAAGGAGAAAGTCAGGTGACTTCTGTCATGTGAGCTTCCCTGCTATGTAATCCCACATACAGTTGCACTTTTCTTCAGTTTGGGCATAAAATTAGTTGGTTAGGATCGAGTCACCACAGTGAATCATCCTCCTCCATCTCTCCCTGTCCTTTGCATCTTTTTCTCTCACATCAGCTATCTGCATGTCCTCTCTCGCCACATCTATGAATCTCAAAGGTCTTCCTCTTTGCCTCCTGCCTGATAGCTCATCTTGAGCATCCTTTTAACTATATATTCGCTGTCCCTCCTCTGCACATGTCCAAACCATCTCAATCTGGCCTCTCTAACTTTATCTCCAAAACATCTGACCTCTGCTGTCCCTTTGATGTGCTTATTCCTAATCCTGTCCATCATATTCACTCCCAAAGAGAATCTCAACATCTTTAACTCCGCCACTTCCAGCTCTCCTCCTTTTGATCAGTTCAACTGTCTCCAAGCCAAACAACATTGTTGGTCTAAATCCCCTCTTGTAAACCTTTCCTTTCACTTTTGCTGATAGTCTTTTGACAGATCATTCCTTTTCTCCACCCACTCCACCCTGCCTGGCCTCGCTTCTTCACTTCTTTACCACCATCCCTGTTGCTCTGAACAAATGATCCCAAGTATTTAAACTCATGTAGCTTTTCCATCTTTACTCTCTGTAACTTCAGTGTTCAACTTGTCTCCCTTTCATTCACACACATATATTCTGTCTTGCTATGACTGACTTTCATTCCTCTGACTTTCACCAAGCGCAAACTGGCCCAGAGGGCTGTATTAACACTGGTACAAGGAAAGACATATACACAGAATTTCTATATTGGTGCATCTTTAGGTAGGTAGATTATTTAAAAGCAATTGCATGGACCAAGAGAACTGTTTTCTTGATGTTTTCAAAATACTGATTTGAATTTCCCCAAAGTAATCAACTCTGATATTTCAGGTTCTTTTTTTTACATCATTCCAGGACTGAGAAGGGGCACATTTAAAGCCTTTTGCTTAATTCTATTTTGACTCAAGGTACCAATATCTGTAAGACATCTTGCGATTTGGTTGAACATTTATGGATTTTATTTTTCTACCATGTACAAACACAAATATGGAGGAATGAGCCCAAGAAGAGTTTTGGATATAAAGATCATCCAGCATGATAGTCTGAGAGGGAAAATTAGCAATGGCATACAGTGTGCAATGTTTTATCTTCTTGCTTACTTCCCCACAATTTCTTTTACTCTCATTAAGCAAATGAAGGGGCTGTCATTTATAGTATGTCACAGATTCAGCTTCTTTCCTATAAAAACTATTTTAATTACAAGCAGGTTAATTATTTACTTTCAGTTTTGCATGAGGCATAAACTCTGTATGATATAAGTGCCTAAAATTATATGTGAAATACAGAAATACAATGCACAAAATGTGTTTAATTAACAATATTATTACAACTTACAGACACTGGCATACTAATCGTACACCATCAGCTGCTCGGCTTTTTCTCACCTGCCTACTAAATCAATCACTACAGCAGGAACTAAAGATAATGTAGGAACTTTTTGTTCTGATATTTAAATCTTTGACCTTGAATGTGGACTGGATGGGTGGTCAGACCACTGATCACTCGCTTTCTCTCAGTTCCACCCTGACGTCGGTTCAATTTTTCTGTCAGATATTGTGGCTGACTCTGCAGACCCATGATGCACCACTGCACCTGTCAATTCAACACATTTGACTTACAGGTCGAATGCCTTGTCCACCGCTGGCAGAGGTGTCCAATGGTGTTTATTCCTGTGGAGGTTGAATTATGCAAACTGGATGTCCTTAGAGAAATTTCAATTTATTGCATGTCATTATTATATGATGAATATTTGACTGAAAGTCAATAAATCTACACCAACTTCTGCATTTAACTTAGTACAGGTAGAGAAAGTTAGTAAAACTCAGGCTGTACAAACATTCTTTTTATACTGTATCTTTACAGTTAATGTTTTACCGTAGACATCAACTCTGTTGCCAGAAACGTAATAACATTTTGAGTGTAGTTAATGGTACATGAAGCATTTTTTTCATCAATATTTTGACTTTGCCATACGCTGTTGTTTTGTATTGCCTTGAGCTACTCAATCATACCGACTGAACTCCATGCTGGAGTAATTTTCCAAAAAGATTTATTTTGTGAAATTTTGGGTCCAAAAAGACCGAGAAAAATGGCCTAAAGGTAAAAAAAATATCGTAATTCTACTTTCATGTAAAGCAATATATTTTTTGCCTTGGAGGAGTACTGTAAAAAGAAACAAGCCATTGGTTACAGAAATAAAGATGTAATTAGTGTTTTATTGTCCTTTATGACAAGCAGTACTATAATTTAGCTTAGTATTAGCAAGTCCAGCCTCTGCCTTGTCATAAAACACTGTTGGATAAATTGTCAGTGCGGTAAGAAGATCGCTGCTGAGGCCTATAATGTTCTCATCGCAGCAGCCGAGGCAACCTCAGCCACAAACCGCCCCACCCCCAACGCCGGCTTGGACATGCAATCCCAAACAAAGATGACATCACCACACTGTGAAATGTGACTCAGAGTGAGCTCTGCACGCAGCCGCTTGAGCCAGCGGCCATGGGGCTCAGCTGCTTGCAAACTCCCCCAACTGTCGCCTTAAACTCATAACAACCAAACTACCCCTGCCCCCCACAGAATAAAATTGTGCAGACTTTAGACTGGGGCTGTGCGTAAGTGTTCAAGTATCTATTTTGACAATTATCAGTTGGTCACTGTGCAGGTTCAGCTTCTTTGATCAGTGTGTGAATGTATTGCATTATACTAGATGATGTAAATGAGCAGAGATCTGACAAGGCAGAGGTTCAGACGCCAGAGGGAAGAGGATATATTTTACAGAGAGGGATCATTTCTGTGGAGACATGTGGGAGGAGCGTGACACAGCAGCTCGCAGGCAAGTGAGGATGCCAATCCCACAGGTTCAGATAGCAGCCAGCACGCCACTGCAGTGGTGGATTAATTCACTGTGACTGTGATGTGCTCCCTTGTCTTCGGGGAAATATAAGCACTTCTTCGTCTTATCCTCATTTCAGACCCTGCCTCCCCTCTCTTCAACTAACTTCCCTCCTCACCCCTGCAGGGTCAGTGTGGGTAGTCACACCATGGATCTATGAAAGGAAGTCTGGAAACAGCCTCAGAGATGGAAACCTGTTCATTCCGTGCTCAGCATTAAGCATGACTTCCAAGGTCTAAAATCACCTGGAAATTACATTCTGGTTTGCCTATAGAGCAAGTACACCTACGATTTTAACTGCAGAGCAGCTAACTGGATAAGCACTCAGCTAACTTAAATTGGAATTAAACACTTTATAATTCAGCTCTTCTAAATTTAACTTATGTACTCAGACTAAATGGAGCAGATACAAAACTCTGACAGAGCTGTACTGTATGTTCTGGCCATAGACAGTATATAAAAATGGACAACATGAGAGGTTCCCCAAAGTGAAGCCAAAGTATCTGTGTCGCCCTCCCGGCGGTGGGTTGCAGTATAGATCATAAACCCCTCCTCCTCAATAAAAATCTCAGGCCAAACTGAAAATTCATAGAATGCCTGACTTTTTTCCAAAACGTCTTTTCTGTTATTTTAGTTACTTCGTCACCCTGATGTGTGCACATGTATTACCTTTTCTGATCAGTTAGATTTTAAATATTTGCAGGATTGGAAGCTACCACTACTCAAATTATTGTAATTAAGTAATTGTGATTAAATAATTAACTACATGTTTTGGAGAGCTGAGTTCAATTTGACCTGTCTGACAAAGTGAAGTAATCTACAAGACCCCAAAATGCAACACATCATGCCACGATTTTAAAGAAATTCCAGAACAGATGAGAAATAAAGTCATTGACATCCATCAGTCTGGAAAATGTTACAGAGACATTTCTAAGGTTTTGGGCCTCCAGCGAACCACGATTAGAGACATTATCCACAAATTGGGAAAACTTGGAATGGTGGTGAACCTTCCCAGGAGTGGCTGGCCTAACAAAATTACTCCATGAGTGCAATAACGAGTCATCCAGGAGGTCACAAAAGAACCCAGTACAACTAAAGAACTGCAGGCCTCACTTGCCTTAGTTAAAGTCAGTGTTCATGATTCAACAAGAAGAAAGAGACTTGGCAAAAATGGCATCCATGGAAAGTTCAAGGCGAAAACCAGTGCTAACCAAAAAGAACACAAAGGCTCATCTCACATTAGCCAAATAACATCTTGATGATCCCTAAGAACTTTGGGAAAATATTCTGTAGACTGATGAGACAAAAGTTGAACTTTCTGGAGGGATGCGTCCTGTTACATCTTGCGTAAAACTAACACAGCATTTCATAAAAATGACATCATACCAACAGTCAAACATGGTGGTGGAAGTGTGATGGTCTAGGGCTGCTTGGCTGTTTCAGGACCTGGACGACTTGGCATAATTGATGGAACCATGAATTGTACTCTCTACCAGAAAATCCTGAAGGAGAATGTCCGGCCATCAGTTTGTGACCTCAAGTTCAAGCGCACCTGGGTTATGCAGCAGGACAATGATCCGAATGACACCAGGAAGTCTACGTCTGGATGGCTTAAAAAAAAAACAAAATTAAGGTTTTGGAGTGGCCTAGTCAAAGTCCAGACTTAAATCTGACTGAGATGCTGTGACATGACCTGAAACAGACCATTCATGCTCGAAAACCCTCCAATGTGGCTGAATCAAAACAATTCTGCAAAGAAAAATGCGAAAGTTCCTCCCCAGTGATGCGATGATTCATTGCATGTTATTGGAAATGCTTGATTGCCTTAATAAATGAAATCGTCATTAAAAAAATGCATATTGTATTTAGTTGCTTTATCTTTGTCTAATTCTAAAATTTGTTTGTTTGATCACATTTATCTTTTCTTTTCTTTATCTTTATTTATAAAATCTATTGTTTAAATAAGGAATCACACAATGTATGATGCCTTTTACACCATATCTTTCCAATTTCAGAAGGAGTAACAGTGCTTTGATTTAAAAAAAATAAAAAAGAGGGGTGTGATTGTGCATCACACATCCATCTATTCTAGAGAAATAAATGTGCTAAAATCTTCCACTAGACTACAAATGAATCCCTACACCGAGGTTTAATTGACAGGAGCATCATCACTCCTGATGAAGAAAAACAAGTCCAGCTTAATGGTCCTTGGTGTTACATCTCAAAAAAGCTCAAGAGGCTCAGTTTGTACCATGTATTATTAGCAAGCATGTATAAACATCTCAAACTGGGCTCCTTGCACAAGGTTTTCCACACCACCACCATGTCATGACTGCATGTGTGGACTCCTGCTCTTCTTCATCCAACCTGGTTAGAAAAGCTTTATATAGTATTGTCCATTTTTTGGGGGGCTGTTGTCCTTCTGCCCTTCTGTCGTTTAGCACCTATTCAGCACCTGTCTATTGAAAGCTGCTGAAGAAAGCTGGCCATTTATCAGGTACTTTCACAGTCAATAAAACATTATTTCACAGTTCTTTTTTACTTACAAAATGTTGTTTGGTGTGAAATTGTGATCACTATCGCTAGTTTTCTTGTCAAAGCAGACACGTGTTTTTTCCCTCTGATTTAAAATATGACTGTGCTGAAAAAAAAAAAAAAATTTTATCGGTGGTTCACTTATTCTGGTCTCGAGATACCAAAGCCTATTCTCTCCTGACACTGTGTTAATTTCATCTCATTATCTCGAAAAAAAACAAGAGGATCACTTACCAAGGTAACGAGAGAAAAAGACCTCCTGTGTTTCACAGGATACATAAGAATGAACCATGAATCTCTTTGTGGGTGGATTCATGAGTTTCAAGCAAACTGTATGAACTTTCAAAAGACATTTTACCACTAAGCATGCTAATTATGCCGCAGACTTGTGCATAAGAAAACCATTAAACTTTGATCCAACTTAACTGCCAGGCAGAATATTTCTAGAAAATCCTTGATGATCCAAGAATCAGTGACAAAAGTTAGATAAATGTTTTCACTCTCTGTTGGGGAATGTTTGAAAAACGGTAGAGGTGTCTAGCATAGGTTACTCTGTCTGGACAGAAAAGGTTACTTTAAAAACTTCCAACCCTCTGTGTTATGTCATCTTTACATTAATTGAACACAGTGACCATTAACGGTGATCAATATAGCCTAGCACTGAACGTCTGAAGGTTAGGATTTAAAAATGGCATTAGATCATTCTTGAAACCAAGGTCATTCTTGGCTTCCATACGTCTTTGTCTTGTTGTGTGTTTATACAAACTACTGATCATTTCTGCTAGAGCTTTTCTAAAACAAATATCAATAGTTTAGAAGAATTATCTTCCCCTTCCTTAAATAAATGATCATATCTTAGTCTATATCTTAGATCATATCTCAGTCTATAGCCTCCAGGAACATGGGGATAAAATCAGATGAAGACATCATTAAAAAACACAGGCAGCCTTTTGGGTTTTTAATAAGTAATGAGATGTACTTCAAGATTAGACATGTTCTGTACACTCCTGGGAGTGTCTGTGTTAGATTAAAAAAACATGTCAGTTCTTAGTGCATGCCTTTATCTTGCACAGTGCGGACAAAAGCTGCAACTAAAGATCACGGAAGTCAATTTCCTCAACAGATTTAGTACTATGATAGGTTCGTACACACATGCACGTTTTGTTTTAGATATTCTGCTTTTGTTCTGTGATCTTTTCACTCTTTAAAAGTGGGCAAAGCCTCAGCAGGATGAGATACTTCCAGCATTATTGGCCTGATTATAACACTGGAATTTAAAAGTAAGGGGTTTTATCATGTTCATGAACCAACCAATCATCACGCAGGTAAAGCCGTCTGGATCAAGTAGTCCTTCCTACAGGTCGAGCCCCTCCTTTGCTGCAACACAAGATGTATGAAGACTTTTTATCACAGCAATCGGAAAACTTTGTGAATATTCACATAGGATGGATCATTGTACCATGATGTCTGTTATTTTTCATGTTTTTTCGTGTTTTTTCATGTACTGACTCCGGCTAGCGATTGTTGCGCAACATACACACATATATATCACATTTTAACTATATTTTCCTACCTTTCCTTCTGATGCTTGAGATTTATTTTATGTAATTTCAATTTTTACAAAAACAAATTCATCGGCGTATACAAAGTACGTTTGTTTTTTTCTGTACAATATGTGAATTTATCACATATGAAATTGATGTTTTCATGTAATTCATAAATTTCACAAGTAAAACCTATATATAAAATTAATTCCCCAAAAACTTAAAAACTAAATGTAATGTCCCAGTCAGTCTGTATATTCTTTAATTGCATCCTGTTTTAGTTGGTTAATATCTGTGTCATTCCCTGCTTCCTGTCAAGTTTACGTCCTGAATGATTTCCTGATTGTGTCTACCTGTGTCTCATTGTACCCTCCTCCCTTATGTACTTAAGGTGTGCGCTCCCTTCCCTCTTGGTCACATCATCATTTTCCCTCTTGTGGTAAGCGTTTCCAGCAATTTTTGTAGTGTAATCTCCTTGTGTTTTGACTATGCCTGTTTTTCGGATCTCTGCCCTTTGCCTAGCGATTTTGTACCTTTGCCCATATTCTGCTTGACACTTTGCGTATCAAGCCTGTTTTATATTAGACCTTGAGTTTTGAGTTCCTGTATCAGATCCGCTTTTGTGGGTCCTTCGTCTGTCTCCCTAGTCTTGACATTAAATTTTCAAAGGTAAAAAGTTTTTTCTAAAAGTGTTTCATTCTTAAAAATTCTTAAATGTATTTTTGTGTCTTTTAATGTTCTTTGCTATGCTCAATGGCCCTCTCTGTGATGCTAACATTCTCACAATGTTTTTTACAGGAGTAGTGTTTTCTGTGTTGATTGTCTTTAGTTTGGGTTGATAGCATACTAACGTTTGCTTATTATTGCTAATTACAACGTGCAGTTGAGGTTGATTTTTTGATTTACAAGTAGTTTGGTCATAAACTAAAGATTAAAAGTTGAACAGCATTTTGTCCATCTGAATGCCGACGAAGCAGGAGCATGTCCAAACCTTTAACTGTGGTGGCCCAAGTATGGCATTATCTAATTGCAATAAGCATGCATACAAAGACATCAGAGTTCTCAAATATAATATACGGTCAACTAAAATTATAAATGCAACTTTTGTCTTTGCCCTTATTTTCAGTAGATTGAAGACAAGTTTTAGGCCACCATGAGATTTGTTGTTTTTGTAATAACAGAAAATACAGGAATATCTATGGAGTATGTAGTTTAAAAAAACGACATATAAATGGTAAATGTCCTGTATTTATTATAGTGCTTTTCTAGTCATTGTCTACCACTCAAAGCGCTTTTACACTACAGGTTTTGCATTCACCCATTCATACACACATCCATACACTGGTGGCAGCAACTACCTCCCAGGGTGTCACCTGCTCATCATGAGTGTTAACCATTCACACACACATACACTGATGGTGCAGCATCAGGAGCAATTTGGGGTTCAGTGTCTTGCCGATATATACAACAGCTTCTACAGGTAAAAGTGAAGTATTTAGTGTGAGCTCCTCTTACACAGCATGTGGTGGTCTCTGTTGGGCAGATGAGATTAACTTTACTGCACTAACCACTTTGTGTATTATACCAGGTTTATTCAAGACATTTTGAAAGCACGGGGTCAGCAAGCCCTCAGGGGCAAATTGATATTTGTGATTTTTGGGCTATAAAAATTAATCTTGATTGAGCTTTTTTTTTGTGGACATTTGGCTTTTTTGTGCATTACAGACTCACCTCGTACAAATTTAGCTCAGTGGAAGCTTGCTGATCTATAAGACCAACTTTCAATCACATTATTGTAGTCAAAATGCCAATGATGACAGATGATTTAAAATTCATAATTTGTTTTTTTTTTATCAGCGAGGCTGTTCTCAAAGGGAACCCGGCAAACAGTGTGGATCAAGCTGTGGTGTTCAAGTTGTAATAAAGAAATGTGAAGAATCAGGAAAAGTCAAGAAGCTTGATCAGGAATTGTCTTTGTGAAAGGAAAACTGCCAAGAAAACACTTCTTCAGACAGGGAAAAGGCCTCCACAGATATAGGGGCATTATGGGATTACTTGGACAGGGAGGGAATAAAAGGGAAGAAAATGAATTTAAACAACTCTGGGAACTGCTGAGAGAAACATCAAGTCAGTCTCCCTGAAAGAGTTCAAGATGTCACACTTAATACTAACTTTTTACTGTGGAAGATGTTGGGGTTTTTTTTGTAAATTTTGTCCGCATTTCTTGTATTTTCAGGTTTCTTAAAGAGACTAAGGTCATAAATATTTTGCTAAAAACATATGTAGCTGGATAAACCCTGAATTTTTACCAGTGCTGTATTTCATTATGGGTAAATATTTGACTTGAAGCTGCTGAAGTTATATTCATTAAAATGAAGTTCTTTCCACCTCTCCTCCTGTCTCATTCACCTTTAGAACTTGAACATCTTCATTAAAAAGTAATACATTTCTAATTTGGAAGCTTCACTAATGAAATGGAAAGCAACAAATCAGCACAGGGATAAATTAGGTTTTTGTTTTTATTCCATGTGGCTGATACCCTGACAGCCGTGTTTCTCGCTTTCTGTTTTAGTAGCGATGGTGTTACATTATGGCACATTATGTGAGACAATAGCTCTAGAGTTGAAGCGGTTTCACAAAACAAATCTCTGTGTCAATGTGCTTGACTCGGCGAACCATATTTATTCAACTAATATTTGTGACAAAACACAAACTGGATCTGAAAATAGTTTCTTTCTATTAACTATCATTTCTATTTTTTTTTTTTTTCAGGAAGGTCCTGTGTGGAAATATTGAAGGGAATTTATTGCTTAGTGGCCAAGAGAACATGGATTGTGTTGAGTGGATATGTGTTGAGTTTCTGGCTTGGGTTTTTAAATGTGTTTTTTCATAATTTATTTAGTAGTATTAGAAAGGTATGTGGGGACGCAAGAAAATCAACAGTATGCATTGGTCTCCCTCATATGCTGTTTCCCACAATGCAAAGTGCCATATTTGTCAGGGTTGAAATTGGGACAGCAACAACAGTGGTGGCTGACAATACTTGTAAGTACCTCTTACATTTCTATTAGCATTTACCCTTTTTTGAAGAAAATGTCTGTACAAACTTGAGTTCATCCATCCATGAAAAGCAATTTGATTCAGAATAGTGTGACCAACCATCTCGGTTGCCAGGTCAAAATTTAGTCAAGTCAGAATTCAGGCAAAAAAGTCACACTTTCTGAGCTTAAGCCTGAATTTAAAGTTAAAGGCAGCATTCTGAGGTAAAGAATTTTTGTTACAGCTAATCCAAATTAGAATAGAAAAATACTAAAGAAATAAATTCACAAGTTATCCTAAAGTCTCCATAAGCTTTAGCCACAGGTTAAACAAGCATAAACATGGTGCCTCTCAAACAAATTGAATGTTGGTACACAATCTGTGAAAATGCAAAAACATATATGCATGTAAGCAGGATGAAAAAATGAAAAATTAATTTAGTGAATTAATAGTGAATTAAAGAGAGGACAGGGAAATAATTAAAGCAATACTATCTTCTTTAGGGGAAGTATAGATTATGCTGAGTATGATAACAACTGGTGCTGTTGGAAGGAATTTTTGGGTTCGAATATTTGTTTCGTTTCGTTTTCTGCTGCTTATCTGGGTCCGGGTCGCGCGGGCAACAGCCTGAGCAGGGAGATCCAGACGCTCCTCTCCTCAGCCACTTCCACCAACTCCTCCGGGGGGACACCAAGACGTTCCCAAG
>KV751342.1:5408072-5463135 GCA_001698575.1 Mola mola
TTAAATTCAAAACACAATTTTAAAACAATTAAAAACTCCTTAATGTAGAAAAATTGATTGTCATACACATTTAGCCCCTCTCCATGTTAACAGTTATTTTGCTAAACATTTTCTTGCACATTTGGCCCTCTTGTCCACACAGTGTTTTAGGTCAATACAAATTGCTATTTTTCAAAAAGCCTTCTTAAGTGGATATTTGTTAAAACACCAGTTACTGTGTGTGTATATGTATACATGTACTGGTAACACTGTTTGGGACGTTAAACCTCAATTCACACGTGCCCGTGGATGTTTCTATAATGAGCATGTGCAAGAAACAACAGTTAAGAGTTTCAACAGTTACTGTACGCATAATTTTTTCAGTATTTTTTCATCTATCCACACAAACGAAGTAATCCCCTTTTACTTTGTTTCTCCACAGCACATCGGGCTGTCTGCTATATACAGTATATACTGTATATAAACATAGTGATGACATTCATTTAATTTATGCCAAAAGAGGAAAGATTATCAGAAAAGCAAATTATCAGAATGTCTGTTGAAATGGTGAAATATGTTGATTCATTTGTGGTGAACAGTTTATAAATTAATGAAACTGACGACTGAGAAAACCACAGTGGAACAAAACACATACTGAATGGATCACGATGATGAACCACAATGGCTCTACAGAAGCTTTTCCTACCAGAACCATTAGGTTGGTGTCATACTAACTCCTTTCCAATCCTCCGATCGTCCTAGAGCTTCTTCTTATTCCTCTAGAGTTGCAATATTACAACTTTATGGTCATTTTTTCCACCAGTAGTAGTCACTTAAAGCAGGTATGGTTACAGGCTCACTCCAAACAAAGATAGATGAGGAAGTGTTGTTAATCACGAGATTAAACGCACAAACTAAGCTGAAGATGAATCTGACTGACATGACAAGCCTACTATTGGCCAATACAATATGATGTTATTATGAATAAAACTAGTCATTAAAAATCTGTTTCACTTCTACATTATTAAAGTGCCAACATGTACTCTTAAGCAAAAATCCAAGTAATACATTTTAACTGGATGGAGTATTTGTAGAGGGGTCTGTATAGTTTGAAGAGGACTCTGGCCACATTTCAAAAATAAGCGTTCTGATCTGTTTTATGTTTTTTGTAAGAATTTTGACTTTTCCCCATTTTTCCTCAGAATTTTGAAAAACTTTTCATCACAGCTTTACGTAGAAAACTGAAACAGAATTCTGAAATAAAAGTCAATATTCTGATTTTGAAAATCAGCAAAGAAATTAACCTGCTTCTGTACAAACGTGACACAGACCGTAAAACTTTATCCACCACTTGTCTGTATTTCAATGTGATAGAAGTAACAGAAAGCAGCAGAAAATGAGTTAGTGACATTAGCGTATGAACTCATAACTGAAAGTTTATCCAGTGATCCGACGCGGACGTGTGATCAAGTCAGTGTTGAAGCCGCGTCTGATCATTAGAACAGGTCCTGTAATAATTCTACTGCCAAATTGTCTGACTGCCGTCAGACTTCTTAATGTTTCTAGAATCATGATTAATGTGGAAGTTCAATAATAACTTGAAATGTGACGTTGTAGGCAGAGTCCCCCGGAGATGTGCGGAGTCCGAGCTTTAGTCCTGCTGCCTTTGGAGAACTGAGAGGAGGACTGACTTCAATAAGTCTTTTTCCAGGAGCTGAGATACAACTGGAGGGGGAGGAGGGGGTTTCTGGTCTGCAGACTGGGGTGGAAAACATCAAAATCTGCTCGCCTCACTCGCTGCAGGTAATCGTCCAACACCACCTAAAGCACACAACACCAGAGAGGAAGAGGAGTTCCAGTTAGTTTGGGTCCTGTGAAGCTTGAAAGAGGTAGGACGAACTTAAAACCATGATAAAGCTGAAAATGATGGAGACTTCTCCTACCCAATTGCCCCTCCCCATGCATAACCAAAATATATCTATTTATTTATTAGCATTACTCTTGCTGCTCACCTTAATGAAATGACACTTTAAAGCTAGAGTCTGAGAAGAAAGGACTCTGCTGCAGACATGAACAAGCCACGCTTTCTCTGCCTCCCAGCCCCTCCTGTGAGGTAAACTGCCAAGAGCTCAGTCAGTCTACTCTTCTAGCAAATCTTTCTTTTCCACCTCTTTATTTTTTTGTGTCTTGTGATGTATGTCCATGAATGGGCAGTTTTTTCATCACTAGTAGTCTTCTCTCTGCCGTTAAGTTCAACGTTGCTGCTCCTGCCTGGGGGTAGGCTTGGGAATTGACACTTGTCACGCGCTCTCATTGGTTTTATTGTTGGAAGTGACTCGTTTCTTCAAATAGGCAGGACCAGAGGATCAAATGTCATATCTGTCTAATGCATTACTGTCAGGAAATAGTGATCATTTTAGCAATTATTATTAAAGGTTATTTTTTACAAAAGTTACCTACTGCAGCTTTAAAACTAAAAGAAATATTTGTTGCGCAAAAGAGCTTTGTAGTTTATTATTTCCTGGGCAAGTCTGCTTGATTTTTTTAAATTTTATTTTTTATTGAATTGCATAACTTGTTACTTAAATGCCACACTAAATAGGAAAAAAAAAGGTACACTAGGGTACACTGCATTTCAACTCTTCCCCCCAAGGGCCTTGATATCGCATGGCATGGCATACAGGGAATAACAGGCAAAAAGGAGATTAAAGGAGAGTAAATAAAAATAAGTAGACAATATTAAACCACAACCACTCTCCACAAGTCGGAAATATAAAGTCAAATCAGCCCTGAAATTTAATCAAGATTCTCATCAGCCTTTATGTAAGTCCAAAAAAGATCCCAAGAGGTAGTCCCATCTTCCACTTCACCTTTTAGTCTATTAAACGGCGACTCATAAGAAGCAATCTTGATATTTGCATTAACCCTGTCCTTCAAGGCAAGAGATTTATCTGTGCCTCATGATGTTTCTAAAAGCTGTAACGAAACCAACCATAATAACAGAAAATAGGATTTTTGAAATCTCAAAATGCATTGGAGATTTTCTACCAAATAAACAGAAAACAGGATTCCATGGAATTTACTGAACCATACAAGCTACTCAGTATTTCAACAACTCTAATCCAAAAAGGTGTTATAAGTGCACATTCCTACATAAGAGTAACAAAATGTTCCCACTTTGATTTTACATTTCCAACATAAATTGTCCTCCTTCAGTTTCTTCATATGGAGTCGTGTTGGAATAAGGTAATATCTATGTATGATTTTATATTGTGTGAATTTCCCTCTTGCTTTTCTAAATATTTTCCACAGAAATTGCTTGATTGTACATTGTTTGTTTCACAGTCTCATCCGGACTTTAAATACAGTTATGTGTTTTTCAGGTACTCACTCTGTTTCTCATTAAATCCTGCGAATCATACCAATTAAAATTTTAGTGCAGTGAGACCACACGAGTGGTAGTGTGTTGGCATTCTCACATGGACGGGTAACAAACACACATGCCACAGCGGTCCTCTGCAGCTGGACCACTAGCACTCTACATTGAAGCACGTTTTAATTGAAACAGCTCTTGTGAACACGCTGTAGGAGAACCTCTGTGTTTCTCGGGCCTGGAACCCGTCACATTTGTGGCCACAGCAGCTGGAACATTCACTAAGCTGCTGTCAGCATAAAGGCAACTCATTTACTGAGAATCCAATGTTATCGTACAACACAAAACAACATGTGAATGTGTGCATGTTTCAGTTTAAATGGCACTGACTCATATATCTAAAATATATATACGATTACAGTTTTTTTTATAGATTGAGAAAAGTATAAAGGTTTTAAGACTCTGGAAATGAATTAAATTAATAAAAAAATATTGTATTTGATGTTGTATTGCATACACAATCAAATCAAACTGTCTTACAATTGATTCACTAAACCTATTTAAATTTACTGTCACACCGTTTCTTTTTGCGGGGGAAAAAAAGTCAGAGTACAATTTTCCAAATGTGTCTCTAACTCAAATATATTTGTGACGTATCTTCCTGATCCTTTTTCATACGTACTTTAGAAGATATTGGGCAGAAATTTTCTTTATTTACAGAATATTCCAAAGCATTCAGCACGAATTTGGTGTATCGATGAAATTAATGAAAACAGACTTCAGTAAATAAATAAGGTGTACAAGAAACCAACAGAAATGTCATAATTCTCCCTCTTTTCATTGTTTGACTGGAGCTCATTCAATAAGTCATCTTGTTGCACCCTCTTCTACTACAATGATTCAATGGAACCACATGGAAAATAAATGCCACCTACTGTTTTTTGCTACAAGTACTGATTCCTGATGATCAAAAATGTAAATTTCCTCTTCAAGATTTTGGAAATATTCAGTTAAATTGTTTACTAAATTTGAATAAAAAAGGGCTGCTGCTGTTATTTACTCTTTTTGCAGGCATGGTCTGAAATCATGTCGCAAATCAGTCCCTTTAAAATATACATTTCTGTGAGTAACAAGCTCATTTCCCAGAAGGGAATCCAGAGATAGGTTATTGGATAGGTTATAGATTTTTTTTGTTTAACCGATATGGTGTTTTCTCCAAGATACATCATGTGACAGAAAGAAGAAGTTGTATCAGAGGAGACTAAACACAGATACGAATATACATGCTTGAATTCAAAATGTTTTCTCTATTACACAGCACGTAATCACTGCACAAAATAATCGAACCTGTGTGCCTGCACAGAGCCCCCGCTGTGATAAAACACGTATTCATTTTTAATTAATATGCAGGTCTGCAAACGGTTTTAAGCCTCCTTAGTCATCTTATACAAATTATGTCATCTAACACAAAGGGCAGTGTGTTGCTCTCACATAAAGTGTCAAAATATATATATAAATATTTTAAAAATGTGTTTCGTAAATATTCACTACGACTTCCACATTATTCACCTTTCCAAAACAGATATGTGTTTTTACATCCCACACTGAAAGTGTGCCTACATCCTGACCCTGTTGACATTTTTAAGACTTACTGTCTGGAGGAAGGCTGGACTGGCAGCTGCCGGGACGCTCTTGCTAAATGATCGTGCCTGAAAGGAAGAGCACAACAACCAGAAATGAAACAAATTAAAGCTATGTTAATACAAGAAAATCAAAAGATTTCTAAAACGCAGAAACTTCAATAAAACATTCTGTTACACTCTACAACTAATTTTCACTGTGAACACTGTTTAGTTGTTAAGGTTACATTAAATGTGGTAACCAAATTTATGATTTGACAATAGGAATATAATAATTCATTTAACTCACGATGCAATAAGATTCATGACTGTGGGCTCGCAGTACAATTTTCTCATAATTTTTAAAAATAAATATACAAGAGACAAATCATGACTGAAAAAAAGTTTTAATAATTTCTCTCAAAAAATAGTAAAAACTTTGAACTACCTAAGGTAGTATACATGGCAAAAAAGTCTCATTTCCTGTGTACCATTATCACTAAAGGATGCAGAGGAGTGACTACATTTTTGACAGAACAACAACAACAACTAGATGTGAACTGATATGCTTACCACAGCACACCCACTACATCAAAGAGCTAAAGGATGTGCTGACGTGATGAGGCAGATACCAGAGGCCCACTTTGCTGTTTAAAGTGAAAATGAATTTTTTACATCTTCATCAATTCAGCTTTCTGCTGTTAAGAGTGTAAAAAGAAAGTCGTTTGTTTTTTTTAAATTATTGATTTGCTTAAAAGGTGCTTTATGCAAGATTTTGTTCAATCTATCCCACTAGAGTTTCAGCTTCTCAAAACAAAATTAACGGGCGTGGGGCGTGTTGGCCAAGTTAGGCTACACCACTCCACTTGATTTGCCTCTGCCCCCATGTTTTTCTTTTGAACATATGTACACAAAGCAAGCAAGAAGGACATACATCTTAGCCATTAATTTGTTAGTTGGAATATTGATTTTTACATAATAGTTTTTAATAGTCGTAGAGTATTTCTTCGTGAGAGGTCTCTGGACCAGCGGCCAGGGCGGATTTTTGAGATCTCTCAAATCTGTAGGACTTCATGTACCATACACACACATAATTCATGGCATCTGGGCACTGGGTCCTTGTTTTTGGCATCCAGACGCCCTAATTCCCAAATAAGTTGTCTTCAGTGGTGTTGAGGCTGAAGGGCCCTTTACATAACTGTAAAAGAAAAGAAAAAAAGTCTACATTCACTTAGCTTGAAAGGGGACAGATTTTATCTACGGTTTAGGCATGGCCTATGTTTTATACCAAAATTAAAGTATGCACACCACAGCCATTTCCTGCTATAACATACTGAGAGCATGCAGACGGAAACTCGAACAATATACAGCCCTTGTCAGAGCCTCAAGTAACCATTCTCTAATGCTTGTCGCTAGCTGTTCTTAGCTGACATTCATTTTCATCATCTCATTCAGCTGTAGACACTGCTTCAAAAGTCCTCACTAATACTGCCCTGACACCAATGGTACATAGTTGTACTAAAACAAACAGCAGACAATGGTTAGCAGTCCACCTCAAGCTTTTTTGGGTCTAGATTAGGCCACAGACAGCATCGTAACCCCTCAAACACATTGGTTTACCCAGCTACTCTTTGGAGATTAGCATTCTGAATATGGTTAAAACAAAATAATGAGTTATAGTAAAAAGAGGTTACAATGATGCTTGCAAAATAAGTAACATAAAGCCATGCATGCTTGTTTTCAACAACGAATGCTGTCTAATGTCACACTCAAGCCAACAGTAATTTTAATCCAGCCACAACCATTAGCTCTTGCTAGCACAGCTACATCGAGCAAACATCCATAATATGCTACAGTAAGACAACTAACAATTACAACATTTGCAGAACAGTTTACTTAAACCAGTAGGAATTGCAGTATTTTGGTAACATGTCTAAATTAATCCAGCATGAATCCCTGCTAGAATTGCACATCTTGGATGTGAATGACTTCAATACAAGAGACGAAGAACTGGCACCATGACTGAAGCCTTCCTGCCCACAGTGGCAGCTCAGCCAGAGCTTGTGTGAAGTGGTTGTCCAGGCCTCCTGCCAGGGGTATTAGCCCTCAGGCATTCAATAAAAATAATTCGGGGCTTCGCACATAACGCTAACCTCACTCCGAGGGAGGGACAACATTCTTGGCAGGCAGGCATATTTCGGTCACTGAAAACAGACATGTTACTTACATGGAGTAGAAGAAGAGCCAGCTCTGAGTCAGACTGGAGGGCTTTAGGATCTCGTAAGGCCTTCTATCTTGGTCTTCTGCCTCTCTTTGTCTGTAGCCTTTGTAGCCAAAGAATGCCTTTTCTTTTGTCGAAGACACGTTGAAATGTCTGCTGAGCATTGCATACTCCGTGTTTAAACTCTTCGTTTTCACGCCCCAAGCTCTTACTTTTGAAGTGCAGGGGAGAGGCCAGCAGTTCCTGGTGGAGGGGTTCAGAAGCACTAACGTTGGTCTCATAGCCATCCAGCCACCAAAACCGAGAGCCGGAAAGCTGGATTGTGGTAGCAGGCTGTGCTCAGGACGCCATTACTTCTGCATCCTTTGCAAATTGTTGTTTTATGCTATATTAAGGTTGAAATTCATGCATTTAGCACCTTTAACGAGAATTATACAGATAATGACCATCTGCAGTTAAAAACCCTGCCTGTCGACCCTGTCAACTTTTTTCTCGTGGCCTTGCCAGATATTTACCAGAAAATCTTAAACCTCTTATTTTTTGATGGTCATGTGAATTAAAGAATATGTAAAGCCCAAAACCACAGTTTTCAGCTGAAAAACAATATATTTGGGTGTTTAATACTGTTGTAATGTGTGTCACAATATGTGGCAATATGCACAGTGAAATCTCTGGAGGAGGTGACGACTGTCCCACCCCAAAGTATGACCAAATGAAGGAAGCCCCCCCCCCATCAGGTACAAGTTGTCTTCATTTTGTCTCAGTTTGGCTCAGGCTGTTTCTTGTTCTGCCTTGGATTCAGTGTTAATTTTTGAATTATTTAACATTTTGGTCTTGGTCTACAGATGAAAATATGTCATAATTATAATTTTAATTTTCAATTTTTAATTTTAATTTCAGTCATTTTAATTCATTTAGGTTATATTCAATGAATTGTCTTTCCTATGGTTTTTGTCATCAGTTTTAGTCAAAACTTTTTCTTTCTCCCTAATTTGTTTGCTGTAGTTCTATCATCATGCCCTCCTTTCCTGTTGGTGATACATACATGCTGCAGATGTACATGAGCCTGGCTTGCAATATCGTATACGACATCCCGGACATTCTGCTCCCGGCTGCCGCGGATGAAGTCCTCTTGAGAAGCTCCATGCTGCGGAAACAGGTAAAAAGAAACAAAACGGTCCGTTTAAAGGAGAATTTCATTATTGTTCAACCTAAGCTCTATTTTGTGAATTTAAATGTTGTAAAGTTTCACAAAATCATTTCACTGATCAGTTGAGTATCAGGTTACTCCATCTGTTGTTGACTCAGTTTTCTGTCATAGAGATTAAGGTGAGCCCAGGAGACTTCAGTGCATCAGTAGCACCATCCACAGGCAGGATGGTTGTGGTGCGGGGAAGTGAAAAACAGCCTGCAGCTTAAACTTTGGAATACACAGCATGCACTGTGGTGCACCGCCCCATCCACCATACAGTAGCAGCAATCTGCTGTTCTCTGTGAGACAGATGGCCTATCCAGAGATAGCAAATGTTTTGCGGCGTTGTTTGTTTATCTGCAACGTGCATCAGGCCATATGGTTGTTGTGCAACGATGATCGCTACTAGTTTTGCACTGGATGAAAAGTTCATTTCATTACTGCTCTGCAGAGAATATCTGGAATCACGTTGAAACTAAACCATCAGTAAGAAAACTGTATTGTGAGACATTCACAGGGAAACTTTCGAATATATTTGTCTTTAACTGAAGACATATACAAACATGTATACTCACATATGTAAGTTCTAGCACATCTCAAAAAATTTGAATTCTGTGATTTTTTTATCAGTTATTTAAGAAAGGGAACATTTATATCCCTATATGTCCTAGACTCATTACACATAAACAGTTTCAAGCAATTTACAATTTAAGTATTAGAATATTTCACAGTAACTGTATAAGCCATAATCATCTAAATTAAAATATAAAGGGCTTTAAACATTTCACTTTATGTGTAATGATAGAATAAATGAAAGTTAAACTTTTTAAATTGAATTACATGGAAAAAACTTTTTTACTACAATAACATCAATGTTTTGAGATGCACGAGTATATTTCTATATTCAGGAGGCAAAAACATAACCCCCTGTTCTTGATGGGGTCACCACATGGGTCTGTACATGTGCAGTGACCGCTCACCAGCATGCAGATGTCCATGGGCAGGTAGACTTTCCGTCGGCTGCTGTGGTAAGGCGTCGCTCTAAGACATGTCACGATTCCCTGAGCTTTACCGATGTGACTTGCTGCATGGTCTGCATGTACATCTGTCACTCCTGGAATAAAAATACAATTCAGTTTTGTAGCTTTTGAGATCTCCTCTTGGTATATGATGAGAAAAAAAAACAGATCTGGCGCAGCCCTTCCATTAGGAATACAATGATTAATGTTTACATAAATGGAAATTTCTATCATACTTCATAACGGCAAAAAAAAAAGAAAACGAAAAAAAAAAAAACCCACCAAATATTGCCGAGAACAGCCAACTCAACTTTCATAGTGGTAAGATTTCTGTGCACTTCACTCTACACGCAGACTGTCCTGTGACGGGAGTCTTGCAGTTATTTTCATTTCAAACTACATAATTGACTGAAGACAGGGGCTCCCTCGCAACAGAAACCCCAAACAACTCTGCTTCCTAAACTCCATTTGGTCATGACAGCACACAAAAAGACACTGGAATTCAGCTTTTAAGCCCCGTTTCCACCAAGCACTACATGTCAGTCCAAAGGAATCGTCACTCCACTGCAACGGATAGGCCATCTTTCCCCTTGCTGCGCACAGCCCTTTCTCAAAATGAGCCTGTTTACTTTGTGTGATAAACAGCCATGTGCCGACAAGAACAAGGAAATGCTGGATGTCCTCCATTTTTTGCTTTGTTTATTGTTATGGTTTCTTCGTTGACCTTGTTAGAGGGATAAACTGTATCGTGTTTCTATGATATCATGCTACTTACGCAGCCCACCAGGTAATAGTATGGTTGCCAGTAGAAATGTGCGCCTGTAATGAGCTTACCATTCCCAAATGGGCCATAATGAACTGAACTGTATTGGTTGGTGGAAACGTGGTTTTAATCATCCTTGATTCTTCACTAAAGATCAGAAAACATCCTGCAAGGAATGCAACGTTATTGTGAATTCTGAACTTAATGGATGTTCTCTGAATGATTTTCCATGTTGTGTAACATTGTAAAGAAAAAACTGTTTCAGAAATACACAAACGTATTGTGGTAATGTTTTAGGGCCCTGTCGCAGAGAGAAGGGTGTTGTTGTTCTCACCTAAACACTCCAACAGCAGGTATATCAAGGAGGACTGTGTGTTCTCTGCATACACCTCCAGCTCCTGGAGGTTCCTATAGGCTCTGTCTTCCAGATCCTTTTCCTGCTCAAAGAGACAGCACCGCAATGGTCAACTACTCTTAAGAGTAATTCATCACTGAAGAAAAAATGTCAAACATCTGCTGGTTCCAGCTTCTTCAATGTCACAATCTTTTGTTTTTCCTTGACATGTATGATTTGGGTCTTTGCGTTTTGGACCATTGACAGTCCATTGAAAATGTCAGAAATTATGCAATCATATTTGTCTTGGAAACTAAGGAAACTACTTAAAGATTAATGGTGGATATAATCAACATCTTAATCACTCAAAATAATATGGGATTGGCCGCGGTATTGTCGCGGTGAGTTACATATGTCTGAACTGTGAGGGGTTCAACTAAATGCTGGTATCCTATAAAACAATCAGAGAATCAGAAGAAAAACAAAATATTTGAGGACAGGTTTTACTAATAAATGATAAAAGACTCATTTTTTCAAAGGTGCTCACTTTTATTTTAATTGTATCTAATTCTATTTTTATGTGTCGTGAATCCAACTCTTACTCTCTCTGTGATGATCCTCAGTAGCCACCTCTTTGTAAGGCAATGCTTCTTCACCGCCTGCAAAATATCAACCACCCTGTTAGTGTATGGCAGATATAGGTTAATATGATGTCCCTCAGCTAACAATGAAGGACAGAAACACAATGTGAGAGAAAACCCATGCTTGTGTTAGTACATCTCTATCAGCTCCTCACACATTACTTTGTGCTTGCTCTATTTACCCTCCACAGCTGGGCACTGACGGGCTGGTTTGGAGGGTCATCTCTGTACATTTCTTCTATGGCCGTCTTCCAGAACTGCATTCGCATCAAACCAATGGTCTTCTGGGAGACAGAGTCCTTCACCTTGTGGACGAGCACATATCAAATAAAGGGGATCAAAGATCACAGGCTTTGATTTACTATCACCTCTACCAACAAAATTTTGATTAACTTTTGGTAAAAATCCACATTCTGGATCTGGATTGAGGGGTTTTTTCCCCCCTAGGATACCACTGCTCAGTGAAATAATGAAATAATGTACAAAAGATACACTAGTGCATCTCAAAAAAATTGAGTATCATTATTTTTCATCAGTTATTTAAGAAAGTGAACATTTGATATATTCTAGACTCTTTACAGATCCACTAAAATGTTTCAAGTTTCATGTTTCATTGTAAGACTTTAATTTTAATAATTTGGCCTGTAAAAAACAGCCCTGAAAAAATAAAATAAAAAAAAAACTGTATAAACCCTATTCTAAAACTTAAAGCAAAAAGGCTACAAACATTTCACTTTCCTGTAATGAGTATAGAATCTGAGAAAATTTAAATGTTTGAATTAAATTACCATGCAAAAAAATTAACTTTTCCACAATATGTTACTTTTCGGAGATTCACTAGTACTTGGAAAAAAAATCCATTACTTTTTAAGTTATGTCCATGTCTGAAATTCATCCAGCATAATAATGGTATGTTCCTTTGATGTAGATCTAGGTATATGGAAGTCAAATTGGAAATGATAGTGAAGAGTGTCATGTGATTCTTGAATAACTTAGGTTAGGTTGGGCAATTTAGGCAGATGTTTATAGGAACAGGGGATCTTCTTGTTTTGTTGGTATTTTGGGAGAGGAAGTAAATAATACAAAGTTATATAAGTAGTAAAGTTCATATGAGCAAAAAAAAAGTTGTACTGATTTTGAAACACAAGAGCCTGTTTGGGAAATTAGAGACAAAATTGTTGTTTCTTAAACCCCTTTCGTACTGACCAAAAATCCTCCTTTACTAAGGGTTGCAGTAAACTTCTGACCACCAAAATTTAACAAAATACCCTTGAGTCAAATTTGACAAAAATCTAATAACACATTCTTGAGAAATTAAGATCATTAAATTTTGGGTCGCAGTGTCCTTGACCTTTGACCTCCAAAGATTAAGGTCTATCATTAAAGGTTATTGTCAGTGGCTTTGATCTGGCTTTGTTTCTCATTTACAATAGAGGACCCCCATAAGGCAACATGACCTTGATCAAACTGTTCTCGAGATATCGCGTTCACAGGAATGGCCAGCCGCTCAGATCTGGATCTATTCCAATTGTAACACAGAGATGTTGCTAGGTACACATCCTGTGTCTCTGACGCATTCAAATCTGAAAGGATGCACTAAAGTTACTTTCCATGCGTCCCGGGGATGTACTGTATTTTTCCCGTGTAAAACGATACAACAATCAATAACTTTTGTTAAAATTCACCAGCACAAGAACTTCGCTTTCAGGAGACCACGCAAGCGCCCCGTGTCTACAGTCTCGCGAAATCCTAGTTTACGTTTCATTTCAAGATTTAAGTATACAACTTCATATACCTTAATAAATGAACGTTTCCACTGCTCAATACTGTGTTCACGCGTTTCGATGATGTTTTAACGTCTGGGGGGCGTGCTGTGATGAAATAAAGAGAATGTAACTCCGGTGGCTGTGATAAAAATACTTTAATGGCGGCCACCATATTGTTACGTTAGACGCTATTTGTCCTTGCTCAACTGGCCACCACCCTGGCTCTGCATACAGCTGACTGTGAACCAGGGTTCTCTGCTCAGAACCTCGTTCTCAGCCCTCACAGGAACAGCCTGTCTCAAAGTTAACCTGGGTCCCAAAAGGCCAGAGTTCCCTTTTGAAGAGGCACTGGTTAAATGGAAAGAGGTCAAGCAGAGAAAACTCTAAAATATGTAGTACAATTAGTCTTTATATATGCTATGGACTTCATTACTATACACCACAAGCATAACTGCATTGTTTTATTTTTTGTGAAACTTACCACTGTAATTTTTGTGCTAAAGTTTCACAGTGAATGACTAAGTTCAGTTGATGCTGGTGTTTTTTTTGGTGACAGTTTTTTTGTTGCGGAGAATGTTTTGTGTGTTAAAAGGCACTTTTATTGATGATTTATAGTTAGTACTTCTACAGACACCAATTTCTTTTTTATTTGAATTTTGGTCATTTATTTTGGTGCTATTTATGTGGCTTCAAAAATGCAATTTTTTAAAATTAGTATGCTGTGACAGTTTTGCAATAGATTTTTCAGAGTTGGAATTTTATTTGTTAATTTTAATTTCAGACACATTTTGAACACATATGAACGTATGACCACATATACCAATATACCCAAATCTAAATTTTATTGGGGACCCACTCAAGTCACCATCTGCTGGTCCCAGGGACTCACTATATTGAAAAGCTATCAACATCACTGGTAACATATTCTGTGAGTCCAGTCTTAATAACACAACTTTCTAAATATGTGTCCCTTAGGTTTTGTGTTACATGTCTTTCATCTATTTGAAAACGATCCAGTTTGAATTTGCTCTCTCCCCAAAAATTTTATATTTGTTCCTTGATGTAAGACCAAAATACACAAGATTTTTTAATGAATATCCATCCAGTAGTTACGTTGCAACAAAAACTTTCATTCAGCAAACAAAGATAGTTATACCAGATTTTTTTTTCTTTCTTCTTTTTCTGGGGCAATCTCAGGTGGGTGCCTGAAGTATGAACACCACTGTCTCACTTATTGTTTTTATTATTATAGCAGTAGGTCAATGAGTAGTACCAGGAGTAGCAGATGTAGTAGTATAGGTGGTGCTAACAATGGTATCATTAATAGTAATAGTACAGTAATAACATGTGCAATCATTCTCCATCTGACCTGGTTGTAGGAATACCTGCCTGTGCCAGCTCCACATTAAAAGCCCTCAGTGCCATAGAGGAGCACCGTGCCTCCTCTGGGAGGAGGAGGGAGCAAACAAAGCCATCATAGTCTCTGGACCTGAGGAGGAGGAGGAGGACAATAAATTTTGTTCCAGAAAACCAAGAGAGATTAATTGATCTTGACCTAATTATGTTCATACAAAAAGAATGCATTTGACCACAACTTTAACATTAATATTTGTTTTTTTTTTTTTTTTTTTTTTTTTACAGAAGATAATTTGGACTTTTGTTTCACAAAAACGTAAAGAAAACAAAATCAAATGACTCAATTAAATCCTTCAGATGTGGCCTTAATCATCTTCATATGCCAGTGATCAGATGCCCCGCTTACCAAAGGAGATAGAGGCCACGGATAAAGACAAGGAAACAAGTTTAGCACCCTGAGTATTCTAAAGGGAAGAGCATTCATGCAAGCTGAAGTAGCAGGTAATGGAAAAAATACAAAGGTTATTGATGGTTACACCTACATGCAAATTTAGTTCATCAAATTGTTTGATCCTGAAGGTGAAGAGCTGAGGCATCTGTGACTTTATTTTCTCAAAGTGCAAAATGAAAAAACATCTTCATCCTCTAACAATTGTTTCCTCATGCCTAGCTCTAACCCTCTTCAATAAGTTTGAATGAGTTTCAGGTACAAGACAATCAGTGAGACGGAGGAGCGAGTTCCAGTGGACAAAACAGTGTCGGGAGAATTTCCTCCTTTAAAGTTGCTAAGTTTCTGGAAATACTTGGCCACAGAAAGCACATTGATAATGAGCCGGCTAACTCAAACAACACTCACAGGTGAGGTGTTTTATATCAAATGCCATTGTGGGAAGGTTTGCAACAACTTCCAAGGGGCTTGTGGGAGAAGGAAGAAACAGCCAGAGTGCAGAGTGGAAAAATTTAGTGAGATGCTGGAGGAATCCAGTCAGGGGGCATCCCACACCACAGGAGACCTCTCAACAGCTGTTACGCCCCAAAAACCACAGTAGGGACTCTCGCGACACCATCCCAAGCCATCAACCTACGAGAAAGAAGGTGAAGTGGCCCCCAACGAAGAACAGAATAAGATGGAACCAGTATGACGACTGAAAGACTGGGTATCACACATTTAACAATTGCGCTTGATCAAGGATCACAGACTACATGACTTGTCAAACCAACTGAACGCATCAAACTCTCGCGCAAACTTGTCTGTCCGGTTGTGGTATGCAATCCAACCAACATTATTTAGGCACTTGTGCTCCTGCCACAACTCGATCAATCTCTTCTCCATTCCTGTGGTCCAGGTTCGCTTTGTTCCCAATCTCCCTCTCTCGCTGTTCCCCATTGTTGTTTTGATATTCCCACTACCTCCTGTCGTCTTCTGGCGCTATTTCCTGTGTCCCACCCTCTCTTTGTCATTGGCTGTTGGCGACACGTGTTTTCGGTTGGGTCAGTAATCAAGTCACAATACCCGATTGCGTCCAGATTAGGCTAAAAAAATTCAAACATGTTTGAATGACTGCGACTGAGGTTGGATCCGGTCTGTTTCCACTCACAGACTTGCAGATTCGTGCCTTCACCCCTAACACATTAACAGATTTTTGTGCCAACTAGCCATGCCGAATGTCCCCAACAAGTGCAGACTGGTGCAGATTTTGCCCAACTGGGAATTCTGGGTAAAATCTGGCAAAAATCTTGTAGTGTTTCCTCAGCTTTAGAGAGATCCTAAAAATTATAGCAAGTTCAATCAGCATCTACTTCAGGATTTAGTGGTATACCTCACAAAGCATACAAAAGATGTCCTATTTTTCTCCAAAGTCTATGGAAGATTTTGCGAGGAGTATGGGGAGAAAAAAGGTGTTATCTACTATTACAACAATTTTTTATTGTAACCTCCTTTTTTTATCTTATTATATATGGCACTGATAAAGGTGAAGTAGCATATTGAATCTCATTTTATGATAAAGCGGAAGCTTTGTATTTGTATTATTTGTATTAGCGGAAGCTGAACAACTCAGGATGAAGGTATCAGCAGCGCATGCAAGCGCAAAAATACCTCCATCTAATATCACAATTGAAGAGAGGAAAGCCATAACCGCACTTAAAGACAACAGCATCACTATTCTTCCGGCGGACAAGGGGAGATGTACAGTGGGTACTCAACCAACCAGATTACCACTCCAAGATCACCACCTTGCTCAGCTATGACAACACATACGAAACACTGAAGCGTAACCCCACCAGAGGTTACAAGAAAAAGGTCATCAACTGCCTACGAGAATTGGAGAAGGAAGGAGTCATCAGCCGTCCCACTTACTATAGACTGTATCCGGGAGATTGCATACCATGCATATACGGCCTTCCCAAGATCCACAAGGAAGGAATCCCGTTAAGACCCATCGTCAGCAGCATCAACTCAGTTACTTGTAACATCTCTAAACATCTCACAACTATACTTTCACCTCCGCTTGGCAAAATTCCATACCACATCCAGAATTCTAATGACTTCAGCAGCAAAGTTTGGGAAACCATGGTCTCCACTGATGTCACCTCAATCCTTACATGCATTCCCACATCCGAAGTGGGGGAAACGGTTCGAAAACGACTAATGCAAGACACTACTTTGGACCTTAGAACCAACTTCAACCCGGAACAAATCTGTAATTTGTTGGACCTATGCCTATCCACCACCTACTTCAGTTACAACGAATGTTTCTACAGACAGAAGCATGGCTGTGCCATGGGCTCCCCAGTGTCTCGTATTGTGGCCAACCTCGTAAAGTGGAAAGTAGGGCACTGAGCTCCTTCAAAGGAACACCAAAGGGCCATTGGTTCAGATATGTGGATGACACCAGGGTCAAGATTAAAACCCAAGCAGTAGAAGCCTTCATGGGACACCTTAACTGAGTAGACAGTAACATCAAGTTCACAAGGGAGGACGTGAAAGAGAACAGGCTGCCTTTCCTGGACTGTGCCATACACCTTGAGAAGGACGGAGGGCTCAACATTGAAGTCTACCGGAAACCTACTCACACAGACCAGTACCTGCTCTTCAACTCTCACCACCCTTTGGAACACAAGCTGGGAGTTATCAGAACCCTACATCACCAGGCTGAAAATCTTCCCACAAGGACACAGGGGAAATCTAAGGAACACAAACACATCAAGACAGCATTAAAAACTAACTGGGCGTATGTCAAATCCACTAAGGGCTCCAGGAACAACACCCCAACAACACAGGAAGAGGAGAGGAACAAACGTCACAACGTTGTCATCCTGTATGTGGCAGGGGTGTCAGAGCAATTCAGAATAATTTTCTGTAAGCATAACATCCCAGTTCACTTCAGAACTTGCAACAATCTGAGACAGAAACTGGTTCACCCCAAAGACAAAACTCCCAGACACAAACTTAACAATGTTGTTTATGCAGTCCAGTGCAGTGAGGAGTGCACAGACTATTATATGGGGGAGACCAAACAACATCTCCACAAATGCATGGTTCAACACCGGAGAGCCAGCTCCTCTGGCTAGGAATCAGCACTCACTTACACTTAGAAGAGAAGGGAAACTCCTTTGAAGATGAGAATGTGCATGTGCTGGACAGGGAGGATAGATGGTTTGAGAGAGGAGTGAAGGAGGCCATCTACATCAAGCTGGAACAGCCATCACTTAACAGAGGAGGCGGCTTCAGACATCAACTGTCTACCACATACAATGCAGTTTTGAAATCTCTCCCCAGGGAACTTAACCACAGTTCACACCTTGGCTTATGTGAGTTATGTGGTGAGTTATGTGGTGGGTGGATCTGGAACACACAGATTGGGGGCGGGGCTTTGTATCCTTTGCCCACTACTCTGAGTAAGAAGGATCCTCCACAAATTTAAGTACTGGGTACTCCCTAATAGAAATGTAGTACTGAAGAAGCCTCTTGGATGAGAGGTGAAATGTCTTCAAGAAACAACAAGAAGTCCAGATGTCTTTAGAAAAAACACCAAGACCACGTTGTATGATAAAGAAGGAATTAAACTTGCTAGTATTTCACCAACTTATAAAGATAAGTAAAATGCCAGAATAACTGCGTGGAAAGAACTAAATTATTCACAGACCGATTTAAATGTATCAATATATGTATTATTAATTTAAATGTTAACATTTTTTAAAGATCGAAATAAGATGTCAAATCATACTTACAGTATTCTGATTTTTTATGTTTTCTACATGTCTACCTGATATTTCGTGTGGAGTTTTTCCCCTTACGAAATTCGGGGACAGGAAAAGACGTGATGTATAAAATCGTTTAATTAAACAGTTCCGCAGAATCGACTGGTGCATCTGCTCTGTAAATGTAAGTTGCTATAACATGAGCTAGCTAATGTTAGCAGGTTAGCACTCACCTGACCAGCTCCTGACAGTACTTTTCACTGAACCGCGAGTCTGCAGTCGCGCTGCTCGCCGCTCTAACGCTCTTTATTTCAGCCGACCTTTGGATACAAAAAATGCTGGGTGATATCTTTCTGTGGAGAACCTGACACAGCGACGTTTTACTGTTTAATAGTCCATGTTTAGTACTGATGCTAGTTGCCATGTTCCCCTTCAACTTTCACCTTGTGCCACGTTAAAAACATTCCCCCAGCCCGCTAACACTATTACATGCCGGTGTAAACGGACTTAAATATCACCTAAAAGTTGAAAATCATACGAGATATAAACGAAATAGATTTATTTCGGTGGAAAAAAAAATAGCATGAAATGACGTGCTGTATTTTTCTTTATTTAACGTTTCTTATTATAGAGCGTAAGCTCAAACAGGCTAGTTTCGATTAACATTTTCAGCCAGTAAGTGTTATGTATGGAGGACCACAAGTTTCATGAAAATAAAGGATTTCCGTATGGCTAATTCTACAATAAAATTAGAATTGATATTAATAATTGCAACTTTATTTATTAACTTTAGAATGAATAGATCTAATTGCAAACTCATTAAGTATTTAAAATTTTAATGGGGAATATAATCATCAAAAGAAGTATAAAAATAACTTACCAATGATACATTATTCCAACGATTCCATCTACATTACAAAGAGATTTCAGCGATCATATACAGAAACAGAGATCAGTGTGCCTTCATTCACTCTCTTTGGAGTCTGGAACACTCAAATGGTCACTACAGGTAGTTGTAGATGTAACCTCACTAGTTAAAGCGCACCATAGTTAAACTTGAACAATGTCAAATGATGAAACTCAGTCAAGAGAATGTACATATTCACTGTTGTTTCATTGATTGGAATAATTCTAGAAGCTGTATAGAAGGACTTTTTTTTAAATAACATATTCAGCTATGTCTTTGGTTTGATTTTAATTACCATAATTATGTAAGACCGTAATTATGTAGATAAGAGAAGCAATATTTATGCCTTAAATGAAAGTTTGGGACATCACTTGCGCATGCAAAACTGCAATTTGTAAAAAGGAAAAAAACCAAAATCTTTAATAAGTCTAGCTTATGAGCCTATGAGAGAGGTTTGTATGCGCATGTGTAGGTATGTCAGGAGGACCAGTCTAGTGATTCTACATTTTAGGTTTCTAGCACCAACCACCAAAACATTTTTCACAACAACCAAGATGTAAAGTATTTTCAAATAAATTGTAATGCATCCATCCATTACCTTAAGCATATCTTAGAGTGGGTCGTGGTGGCAACAGGATAAGCATATTCCTGACATCCCTCTCCCCAGCAACATTTTCCAACTCCTCTAGACGGGATACAGTATATAATTTGGGTCTACCACGGGGAATCTTCTCAGGTGTGATGCGCCCAGAAGACCTCCAAAAGGAGAGGTCCAGGAAGCATCATAACCAGATGCCCACACCACTTAAACTGACTCCTTTCAACACAGGAACAACAGCTCTCCGAGCTTTCAACAGATGACTTAGCTTCTCACCCTATCGCTAAAGCTAAGCTCAGCCACCATCCTGAGGGAACTAATTTCAGCAGCTGGTATTACATATGTCATTCTTTTAATTACTACCTAAACCTCATGACCATACCTCAAGAGCTATACCTTACGATTCAACTTCTTCTTGGCATGATGGTCTAGTACAAAACCCACATCAAAATTGACGCTGCACCAAACAACTTGCCCATCTCATACCCCATCCTCCCATTACTTGTGAACAAGTTCAAGACTTAAACCCCTCCTTGAGGCAACAACTAACCAACTCATCAATCTAGAGAGAGCAATGCACCCTTTTCTAGCCATGGCTTCAGCCTTGGATGTGCTGATTCTCATCCCAACTGATTCACACTTAGCTGAAAAACCGCAATGAATCAAAATGTTTAATTTTCATTCAATTCACCTCTTTCTAAATAAACACATATTGTTACACTTCTCAGCTATGAAGTCCTTATCAATGAGAGCCAACTAATGTGGCCAAATAAGATAAGAAAACAATAATTATTAAATGGCTGAGACAAACTGGTGTATACGTCATCTCCTTCAAGCTAGAATCCTCCACCAGTAGCCTGGGAGCCTAAGGGTTCTGCACAGTATTTTAGCTGTTCCTAGGATTGCGTCACCTGGGAGGGGCCTGGAATCACAAATGACAGCAAAGCAAAGAGCCACTACTAAAAACATAAGTGCTTTGACAAGTACGACTGAAGAAATTTTAAGCACCATATCCAGTGTGAGAACCTGACAATAGTGACAAAGTTATATTCAGGACGCTAATTTAGACCAAACAGAGCCACAATCATAGCATAAGAGTAGTAAAATATGTTAGATTGTGTAGTGCAACCACCCGTTGCAGTGGCTACACTTTAAGAAGAGGCCTCTTGCCACGCTGTGCCATGAACGCAGCATTGAATCCAGGGCTCGCAATGGTGTGAGGCAGTGAACGACGACTGGGGCCCGCGGGCCACATCCCACCCCCAGTATATTCTTGAATTTAAAAATCGTGAGGAGGAAAAATAAATTGTGGTATTTATATTTTAAAAGTCCACTTAAACAAATCCCCCTTTTTTATGAGTGACAAAAATCTTGTGCCATAGCCTGCCTACAATGAAGAATAACGATATACTCTTAGTTCTCATTTAACATTTGGTTGTGCTGCTTCACATGGTTTTTATATGTAATGTACTTTATTCACATACACAATAACGGTGTCTCAATAACAACCGTCAACTTAAAGTTCCAAAGGGGAAAAAAGAACTAATTAAAGTCACTTAAACAAAAGCATAGCACGGTAAATAAAATAAAAATTACAACACTACAATACTTGCATTTGTATAATAGACAACCAAAATCTTAACATCAGGCTTGGCAGCTATCAGGCTTTTGCCCAAGTAGTCCTCCAAAGACTGGTTTGACAGTCGGTTCCTCTCATGTGTTTTTATCAAGCTCATCTTTGAAAATGCAGCTTCACAGGTATATGTTGATACAAAAATTTTTTCCAAAGGCATTGAGCTTTTCCACAATATTCACCACAGATTTTTCTCTCCCCCTGCAGTTATAGATTGAGTGTGTTCAAATGGGAAAATATGTCAGTTAAAAGTGCAACGTTGCACAGGTATCCTCTGTCTTGCATTACGCGCAGGCGGTCAGTTGCCACTCTTAACTTACTTTGCTTCAAAAAATCCACAACTTGACCTCTGAGCTCAATGAAACGCTCCAATGCTTTGCCCTTACTGAGCCAACGCACGTCATTGTGGAGGTCATAAGAGGTTATCATGAAAGGCTTCAAATTCCAGCACAATTTTGCGGAACAGACGGTGCTCTGTGTACTTGAATTATCTCTGATGAAATTGATTATTTTAATTGTTTTGTCCATAATCACCTCGATTTCTCCACTTATTTTTGCGCAAGGCATGCTTTGGTGAATGAAACAGTGAAGTGCATGAGTTTAGGGAGCAACGGTCTTAATTTTGCTCACCAGACCAGTTTTTGCCAATCATGGCAGGAGCACCATCTGTGACAACCAGGTTGACTTTTTCAAATGATCACCAGTGGCAAGGCTTTCCCTTGAAATCAATGCCGGCAGCTCCTCTCTGAAATCTTTGCCATCAAAATATCTGACAAAAACGCATAACTGGGAAATGTAAGTATTGTCAGTGGATTCATCAATAGCCAACGATATGTGTTTGGCATCTTTAACTCCATCACTTACAAGTCGCGGACATCCTCTGCCAAAACGTGGACCAATGGCAATGGCCTTTCTGAAAGTTGGCAAGTTGGCCTGTTACCATGCCATACCATTCCGCATCAACTTTCCGCTTCAGGCTCCCTGAGAGTGCCATTTCCTGCCTGAGAGTCTATTCAGAAGGATTTATTCCTGCAAGCACATTCCACTAATTTTTACGACACTGCATACTTCCGTCAATCCCGGTGATGGACAAAATGACAGCCCCTCAAATATAGGCCAAAAAAACCTCAATTGCCCCTTGGTGTGTTGCCGCAGTATAGGTGATATGAATCTTCACACCGATGAAAACTAAAAATAACAGAAATTTGAAGGAAAATTAAAACTTCAAAGCAATTACATATTATTTGCTCCAAAATATTTATAACATATTGCTAAATTTAACGTCAATCCCCCGCAGTGTCTGCGGACAAAAATGATGGCCTTTAGGCAAATTTAATTGATGACCCTTAAAATACCCCGAAATACATGTCATCATCTAAAAATGATAAACAAGGGTGAATTTTGTAACACACCCATGGGAGTTTGTCGATGTTAAGCAAAGGGGAGCAGCTATATTATTAAATTAACTAATGTTACTGTCATGGTTTTTATGTTCACTATGTTTACCTCAGGTTTTTGTCATTATTTAGTATTAACATCTGTGTTTCAGTCATCCATTGCTGCATTTGGACAGATCATTATTTTCCTCTCACGGAACCTCTCTCCAAACAGGCTTGGTTATCCATATCTAACCAGTGTCAACACGTATAAAATCACGAGAGTAATGTTAGTTAAGGTAACTTAGTAAGAATGCTGCTAACCAGTTGCTTAACTCTGGCAAACTTCCCAGTCAAAGACATCTTTATTTTGGTCCCTGTGTTACAAAAATCATCCTTCACCACGTTGGCACCAGGAGACTCTCCTGGTGAAGCAGACACCATTGCGAGCCATGGATAAGCTGCACTCATGGTACAGTGTGGCACGATGAAACACCTTTTCTTGAAGTGTAAGCATTGCACCCGCTTGTTGAACTACACAATCTAGCATATTTTATTGCTGTTATGTTGTGATTGTGGCTCAGTGTGGTCTAAAACAACACAGTGAATATAACTTTGCCACTATTGTCTGGTTCTCACACTGAATACAATAAAATGTGTTCAGTTGTACTTGTAGTCAAAGCACCTGTTTCCTGAAATAGCTCTTTGCTTTGCTTTCAGAGCCCTGTTTGCTGTCATCTGTGATTCCGGGCCCCTCCTAGGTGAAGACATGCCTGCCAAATAAGGGCCAAAAATCTCAAACTGAAAAGAATTAGATAACAAATATTAAAATATATAAAAAGCAAAAAATTAAAATTAACAATCTATTCAAAAAATGTCCAATTTAAATCGATTTTTTAAAACTGTTTATTGACTGATTTTTAGTTTGAATAAATTTCAGTCCGATTTTGAAGTTCAAAATAAAAAAATTTTAAAGTACAGTTTAAAATTTTACATTTTCAATCACAATTTATGTTTTCAAAGTAAAACTTTTGGCCCAAATTTAGCTCCATCGCCATGTGTCAATGTTGTTGTCTCTTACATAGCCGGATATCGTTTTTGTGAAGAAAAAAAATAAGTTTTTGATTGGGAAATCAATTTCTTTACCCAAGCCTTAGCTACAACTACTGGTTAGCAATTACACCACAGAGATTTCTTAAAAATTGACAAGCTAAAACAACCCCATTGAGATGTGGTCAAAATTAAAATTAAGTTACATTACTCATATACAAACCACAAAAGCATTTTATACTGAATTTGGAATCTCTCTCTCACTCTCTATCTCAGAATTAACACTTGTAGACCAACAACTTATTGAAGTATTTTAGCAGAGATAATTGCTAGTCAAAAGGTTTAGGGTTCTTCAAACAACAGTACAGCAGCTTTTACTCAATTTTCTATTGATTGTGACAGAAATGATAATTAGACGCTCTCACATAATATAAAAGACAATGGAGATCTGTTTTCCCCTTTATGTTAGGCAGAGTTTAATTGTAGGTTATGGATGAAAAGCCAGGCATAGCAGATGAGATGTGAACTCATCATGAACTGTGAACTGGTTTGAGATAGTTTCAGTGCCAGAACACCCAGAAGAGGGATAAAACAAGGAAAATCACACTCATTAAGTATTTAAACAAAAAAATAATATTAATATGAATTTACAATCATTGGTTAATTAAGTTCTTTCTTAATTTAACTGAAAATTATATTAATTACTCAAAACTGCACATGAAATAATACAAAAAATGGTGAAACGGATGTTGAAAATTCAAAGACACCGAAGATATCTAAAGGAAGGAACTAGCAAATCCTTACATTTGATATGTTTGAGATTTTTCTTTGACCAAGGCACTGACCCAGGGTTACAGTTGGACATCGTCTTTCTGCCCCTCAGGTAGGCTATGGGTAAAGTTTTTGTGTAGTGGTACTTCATTTTCAAACATATGCATCTTGTATGTATGGAAGAGCATTATGGTCACATTTAAAAAAAATGTTTGAATTAAGACCCATTGGGAAGATATAGTTTTGAGGTTTTTTTTCAGAAAATTCTGAGTTCTTTTTTAGATTTGTCTCTCAGAATTTGGAGATTTTTCTTTTTCTTCAATCTCAAAAAAGAAGAGAAAAGTCAAAACTTTGACGTTGACATCTGAGAAAAACGTCAGAATGCTGAAAAAAAATCATACATTTGAGGACTTCTGAAATTAAAGTGACGAATTCTAATAATTTAAAAAAATTATATAAAATCATAATTTTGAGATAAAAGTCATAACTTCAATATATTTTGCACCTGTTGTAGTAACTAAAATATTATTTTACAAATGGCCCCAATCCTCTTCCCCTTAAATGGAAGTCAACTGGTGCCAGTGTTTAAAACAAATGATTGAATATAATTACATTTTTAGTTTTAAATGTTGTGCTCACAGTGAATGCAACAAATGAAAATAAACACAGTTTCGTATTTGAAAAGTCCTAGTGAGTTCCATTATTGAAATTAGTGAAAAAAGGATATAAAAGATATCATATAATAAGAATAAAAAGAATGAAAAAAAAGTCACACTTGGGTGTTGAACCTGAATAATAATTATTTAAAAAAAAAACAACAAAACGTTTACATTCTAACAGAGTATTTTCTTGATTTTGTGGACGTGTTGTCAGCAAGAAGGGTGGTGGGCCATGACGACAGGCGCAACCTGGTCCTATTTCATGTAGATGGACAGACAGAAAAAAGAGGGTAACACATATTTTTACTCAAATATTTTGCACTATTCTTACATTAAACGTGCAGAAGCATTGCAACCTAGAATAACTTTCAACTTCTTGTTTATGAGCAGTATGAACCTTTGGGAGGTGGCATAGATCCTGAAGAAAAAATGGGGTGATCAGTGCCATCAATCTGGCCAGAGGGGCATCTTTCAACATCACGTTGGTCAGTTACCTGGCTGACCAGGGGTGAACATACCGAAGTTCCTCTGCATTGCATTTCATACTGAACAACATTCACACTGCAAGAAACGATTCCAACAAAGCCAAGTACAAAGGGAATTTCAACTGACAAGCTTGCTGCTGGTGTTGACTATTTCCCATTTATTAACCAGTTCATATTTGATTTAAATTTTTTTTCAACTTTAATTTATTCATTTACAGGGCATATTAATAAAAATGACAGGTTGATGTACTGTTGAACAGGAGTAGCTTATATATTTGTATATATATATGTATTCATTGTGATTATACATTATCACAGGTTTGAATAAGCCCTAGCCAAATTTTCAAATTGCTCTGAAAGATTAGCTAGCTGGAGTATATCCTGACTGAAGGCAGTCTGCTGTTCCACAGTGCACTGCCTTTAAATGACAAGATACTATGACTATAGGGGGTTAGTGTCAGGCGCACTCTACATTCTCCCCAACAGTAGCTCTGGCTATCTAGGTAGTGGAGCAACTGGTTGTCTTCTGATAAATATCTGATGGAGGTGGTGCCAATCCATGCAAAACTTCATGAAGGTACCAATTCAACTTTAGCAGATAGTACTTGGCAAGAATACTGCAGTGGTATAAGACAATGGTTCTTGCTCAGGCCTTTAAATGCTTTTTAAAAACATGAGTCGATTTGTTTAAGGGTCATTGCGCCTGTGAAAGACCAACACGTGGCTCATGTCAGGTCCTCTACTTTATTGTTCCTGTCTACTTTAATGTTTTACTACTCTTCTAGGGGTTCATATTTAGATAAAGTACCATCAACCGTAATATTCCATCCAGCAAAGAAAAATCCATAAAACCCCAAATATTTAAACTATAAAAAACTGATTGACAAGTAAAATAAAAACCTCATTAATAATTTCGGTTTGTAGAATCATCCACATTAATGATGCTGTCTGTTAACAGTACATCAGATAGCAGGTGGCACTGTGCCCATGTCCACCATCCTTTGTATTCACCCTGCCACCCTGCCATCCAGCAGACTGCAGCGGACACGGCGACCGTGTGAACGGACGATGTTGGTGACAGGGCGGCTGGCAGGGGGGACGCCTGCAAGTCCCTGGTGTGTCAGCCACAATCATGTGGCCCCACTGGTGTCTGCACCGCCCGTAAGTGTTGACATCAAAACTGACACAAATGAAACCTAGGGCCCCAATTCAACTACGCTCAAAATGTTATTCTAATTGTCTGCTAACATAGAGTAGATACCTACAGTGAAACAGTGTGTGTTGCGACTTCATAACTGTAAAGATGTAAAGATACTGTAAAACATGAATGTGTCTGCTTCCTGTCACTGATGGAGCTCCCCAGACACAATCAGTCAGTTGGCAAAGGGGCAATGCTGTCTACTGTTTACCAATGTTTATGAAAGACAAGATAGGTAATGTACTGTTTCTACTCCATGTTACAAGACTTACAATATTAAGTTAATGTAAGTGTTGTAAGTTGTGAAAAGAAAGCTATTTATTTCAGACGTTGTATCATGCCCCGTGACATTGCCTGGACATAGAGACATATTGAGCTAATCAATCCTATTAATCGAACTCTGTACTGAAGTAGTTCTCCAAAAAAGATGTATTTTGTGAAATTTTGGCCTCTATTGACCGGGAAAATAGGGATTCGTTTGAAAAATTTGGGGAGCAATCCATTCTAATCTGAATCAGTTCAAAGCGTAGATGTATAATTCAAAAGTTAATGGACTGACTTTTATGAAATCTGTTGTGTAAGCAGGATTTGGCTCCAGAAACAGAGGACATGTGAAGAAAGTATTGTTACTTTATCCTGTGTTATATTAATGTAATATTCAAAACACACACACACACACATACACACCCTTCACCATATAGTTTCCTCACAACAAAACTTTGATTCAGGAAACTCAGACTGTTTTTTTGTTTTTTTTTATTGTATGACACTAATAATGAAAGTATTAATACATTTCTGATTGTGTATTTAGGCTTGTTAAGTGTCATGACTTTTATTGTGAATTGGCGCCGAACAAATAAAACTGACTTGGTTGACTTACTTATGGAAAGAATAGTAGTGATATATTTTTTGTAATGGAATATTTTTCTTTTCCTTGAGAACCCCTGGATTAATGCAAAGTCGAGTTAACCTACATGACACATTAAAGTGCTTTGCTACAAAAGTAGTTTTGTAATAACCTGTCACGGGGGAGATTAGGTTGTTACACTAATAACGAAAGCGGTTTGAAAGTCAGCAACTAAACAAGTTATTACATCCAGCAACATCTCAATGAGTAACTCCTACAGACAGAAAAAACACATTTTTTTCATTATCATCATCATCTTTGGTTTATTGAAGCTTTGACATAGACTTTCTCACACAACTAATCTGATGAACTGATGAAATTAACACATGAAAATTTTTCAGTTTGATAATAAGAACTGAAAGGACACAAACAATATTTGGTAGTAGTTTTAGTTTTTTGTTTGGCCCAAGTCCTACCTGACCTAGACTGAAGTTTTAGCCATTAACATGTATAGGTTTTGCTGGTTTATGTATCAGTTCTGTCAGTGTGTCAGTGTGTTATCTGTGTTTCAGACGGATGGGTGTGCCTGTGTTACTCGATGGAGGGGAAGGTACTGCAACCAAGGTAATCATCTGGTCACACACACGGCCCCGCCAAAATCCATGAGTTACTTTTTTGTTAACAAACAAATAAATAAATGATAAAGTTGTTTTTTTTTGTTGTTTTTTTTTAAATCCTGGATCTAGACAATGATGTGGATCGCCAAAGTCTTATTCTTTAGGCAATTTCCCTCCTCTCCTAAAAATTTCATCAGTTTTTCTTGAATAAGACGGGTCACAACAACGCCATAGAAGATAAAATCATGAGGAAAAAGGACCCTATCTGCTGTCCCGTAAGAATCCTTAAAAAAACCTTTTGGAGTTATCCTGTTAATAAATAAAACTAAAAATTTTAAAAAAGCTAATAAATAAACGCTTGCAAAGCATAACATAACAATAGGGCATCCAGTGTGTGGCATCCCTGTGCACCAGCAGCAATGCTTTTCTCCACCGACTTCTAACACCAAAGTGGACAGAAAGATTTCTGTCCACTTCGGTGTTAGAAGTCGTGAAATTTAAGAAGGGCAGATGGAGGAAAAAAAAAATCTATAACTCCTGCATGTCTATTCCAGTGTGCAGGGGTAAAAAAGTATAAAACACCTTACTATTTCATATTAATAGCAAAGATTTTGAGTTTCAGTGTGTACAGAAAAAAAATAAGATCAGAAAAAGTTAAATGTTCAAAAAATGTTGAAATGTTGAAAAATATTTTCAAAAAATCTTTTTGAATTTTGAAAAGCCTCCTGTGGATAGGTGTTGTGAATGACCATTTTGCTACAAACACTAATGGCAGTGCATCTGTGTCCTGTGCATGGTTGAATGATGCATGAGTGTTGTCCATGTCAAATAAAGAGACTTCTGGAATTAAAGTGATTAAAGAGATTCAAGAGGGCTAAAGTCAGATTTGTTAGATTAAATTTAGTTTGGAGACTAAAGTCAGAATTTTGAGGAAAAAGACAGAACTCAAATAACTTTTTCAAATGTGTCCCTAACTCAAATACGGTCACCAGAGTTGCCCTAAACATCTTCCTTATTTAACATGGCAGTGTTGCTAAAAATTTGAAAAAAATCTGGCATGGTGTGCCTTTAATATGAAAATTTTTTCCTGAAAACAGGATGCTAAAGGACCTTGGTTGTCTGTCTGTGTTGTCCTCCAGGTTTCTACGGTCTGTCCTGTGCTGAGAGATGTCAATGTGATGACCAGCGCTCATGTGATCCTCAGACAGGAAGCTGTGCCTGTGTTCACAGAGGCAACACACGGATACTGAGCTTCTAATGCTACACCGTGTCTTCAGAGTATTCAGATGATTTCCCTTCTTGTCCTCCAACACAAGACAAGAGGAGAATTTCAGACCTTATCTCACAGACTAAGTGTCTGGTTCTTTAATGATTCTTTAATGAGTTTTATTCTTGTCACTGTCGTAATGTTGCTTAGGAGTGGGACCCAAACACAAGACACAGACCTAGGTGAAGAGAGTTTATTGTTAAAGGAGGTGAGTTGAAGAGTTTCCAAGGGAGAAGGTCCTGAGTGAATGGCAGCTTGCTTAGCAGGAGAGCAGGTGTTCCTAAAGCAGAGGAGATTATGATGAGTAAAAGCAAAGGTATAAACACATTGAGTCACAAAAAGGCACTGAGAAACACTCTCAGAAAGGGGGACAGAGAAACGAGTACCACATGGATAACCGGACAATCTAACGATGAGTGACTAAAGACACTGGGTTTAAATACTGTGACTGACACTCGGGTGTGTCACTTGCTGCAGCTGCCAACACAATGGATCCACCCCTAAGATGGAGAGAGAAAGACACGGACAGGAGGAGCCCAGGGCAGAGCACTAGGAGCTCCCAAACTCATGACAATCACTCTTAATCTGAGCACACACTACATTTCTTGCCAGATTTTACCCACAATTCAAAGTTGGGCAAAGTTGGAGACAGTTGGCATGGCTGGTCGGCACAAACAGCTGTTAGTGTGTGAGGGGTGAAGACACGAAGTTGCAAGTGTGTGAGGGGAGCAGACCTGACCCAACCTTTGAGCCGAATCAGGACGCAATCGGGTACTGTGAACTGAACTGACCGACCCAACTGTAAACACGTGTTGCCAACAGCCAATGAAAAAGAGGGAGTGGGACACAAGAAATAGCGTCAAGTTTTATTGGCGGTTGACAAACAAAAAATTGATGCATTACTGCAACCAACCGATATTGTTTAATCTTTAAACTGTTGCCCTCGCGAGAGTTTGATCCCTTGTCAGGCGCAGTTGTTAAGTGTGTTATCCCCATTCTTTCAGTCGTCATACGAAAAATCTGCTGAAACCTGTCTGTTAGTAGTGTGTACTCCTTGTCTTTTCAAAATCAGTAAAGACTGTGAAAGTTTTGTAGTGTGTCCCCAGCTTAAATGATCAATATGTCCTCTTCAGTGCACTAAGATTTACATGTTTTCTACACATTCCTTATTATTATTCCTTATTTGATAGGAATCATTTAGTTTAGTCTCATCCAACCTTAAATTGAGTATATTCTAGAAAATCTGAAAATTGTACGGTTTATTATCAGGGTACAAAAATTTTGAACAATTACTGAGGGACTAATGAGGGACTGATTAGTAGATATGAGATACCATTAAAAAAGTACTAATAAATAATCAGCTGTCAATGAATGGGACAAGTAGTAATAACTCAGTCACTACTACATAATATCATTCTGTGATATAAATTACTCTGTTTCCCATCAAGTAATACATCTTTCAGACTAGTAACTATATAGTCTCTTATTATACAATTATTAGTTATTCAGTAGTAACTTTCTTTTTAACATCTAATTTAGCCAATCAAACGATGTGAGACATGATCTATATATTTTCGTGCAGTTGAACTACAATAACCTGACTTAAAACTTGCTATCTTAACCGAGAGACATCTGTTTCCTAATTAAGTAAGGCATAATGAATCATAAGTTTCTCATTAGTTTCTAAATAAACTATTAATTAACAAATATGTGTTCTTGTTTGTCCCTCAATTGACTAATTATTGCATAATCATTAGTTCTTCTATAAATTTGACTGGGCGTTGCTCATTGGCTAATCATTAACCAATCATGAGTTCCTCAATAGTTTGTCAGTAACTACTAAAAATTTCAGTAATCTTAGAATGGACATTTGGTAGGTTACTACCCCTGACAGTGAGCATAATTTTCTGTTATTTTCCATTTGATTTATTTTAAGTTAACATGGTTGTTAGTATTCTGTTTTAAACCAACAGCTTATACCCCCCATGTACTCTGAGTAATTTCGTGAGTTAGAGAAATGTATCCCTGTTAACCCTCTGAAGATTCATTGTTACTGTTTTGTTGGACAGGATTTGGATTGTTGTCTTTGTTCATTTGTTGTTTTGACTCTGGTGACTTTCTTTTGGGGGCAGGGGAAATTGTGTAGTCTTTTCCTGGGCCACTAAAGACACATATTTAGTATGGCAGCCAATAACACAGCTCAAATCCTCCCCAAAAAATCTGCTCTGATCACCATTTTGACTTGTATAAACATCAGAGTTAATGCCCAGTGCCCATTCCAGTTGCTGTCTTGCTTTTCATTTCAGAACAATGACTACCGATTTAAAACAGAGCTGATATAAACTACTCTTTTTTCTCACATGAAATCAGATAATGTTGTTCCATACTACCTTAGTATGTTGGCAACTCTTCGGTGTTGTGATTCTGTGTGGACGATGAGTGGTGGCCACAGTCCAGACTGGATGAGGATGACTGATGAGAGAACTCTTCAGATCAGATCCTGATAATGCTTTGTTAAGACATTGAAAAGTCAAATTTTAACGTCCCCCTTTCTCTACAGACAAACATGGCTGATAACCATCGTCATGCTGCCCTCCCTGCTTTTGGTCCAAGCGGTCTTTCTCCTGATGGGGGTGCAGGAGGCTTCTACTCGGTCACTCCGACAAACTTTTCACCGAGTGACGACGAAGGAGAGGCATACTTCACCATCATTGACACTATAAAACACCAGGGACACAAATATGACAGACATGTAGCAATGGAAGCACAATAAGAACCTTTCAATGCAAGAATGTGCTAGAAAGAAGCTGGAAGAATGTTTAAATGTTCAAATGAAACTGCATTTCAAGGACACCTAACTAGAACATTGTGATGGAAGTCTAACAGGACAGGCACACGAAAATTAAGCTGGGATGGATTTAAACCTTTAAAAGTGGAGGTGACAGTGAATAATGGCAGCATCTTTCACAAAGAAGTGACCAAGCTGAAACTGTCCAATGTAAAATGTGTTGTGGATATTTTGTAGCTGTCATATACAACATCCCTCAAAGTGAATATATTCCCACAGTATTTTAGGAAAGAGAAGACCGTGCTACTACTTTCTACTACTACTAGCTTTCTAGATATTGAACGAATCATAACCATGAATGTACAGTATTATTTCAGACGGATTAGCTGCTCAGCCTTACTCCTACTTATTTCTTCTTATGACCATTTATGCCGTTGCAGAAAAGAAAAAGAAAAAGAGACCCCATTAAAGACATTAGGAAAATTGTTAACAGGAAACAATGTCAATTATGACAGTATATTATACATTTTTATAAATTTATTTTCAATTTTTTGCAGACAGTATAGATTGGTGACAGGTACAGGGTATGCCATGTGTCTGCATATAGGAGGAAGGAAAATATGAAACCTCAGCGGGAAAAACAAACAAAAAATATCCCTCTAGCCACTCCAACAACCACACTCCTGACTTCCCATGAAGGTTGTGTTTACAGTAAGTGACTGAAGATAGAAACACTGAATAAACGCATGAACACAGTCAGATAAAAAAAAAAAAAAAAAAAGAACGGAATGACCGTATAGGAGGGTCTTTCTTTTCAGCTGCTAACTTTGCTGAAGAGACAATCAGTATGGTGGCTGCTAAAAAAGACTAGCAGGGGGCCCCAGGTCTCAGGGGGAATGTAAGAAATGCCTTATGTGAAAAAAAAACTAAAACCAAAAAAACTAAACTAACAATAATACCACAGTCTGGTATAAAGCTGAAATATGAGCTCACAGAAATAAATTATTTATTGCTGAGTAGTGTATGTTTAGGGAGTTTAGCTGTGCTGTGAGAGTTTTGCAGTCTCTGAGTTAAGAATGGATGGAAAAATTGTCCCTGTTTTGTCTCACTACAATAAAGACGTGATGAAAAGCATATTTTTCATAGTGCTGCTATATTATTATCCGCATAAAGGCTTGCAGAGTCACAAATATGACCAGAATTTGTTAGTATGTCTTGTGGCTTCCAGTACCACACTGGTAGGACTCTCATTCTGCTGCTATGCCAACCGTGGTAACTTTCAAACAGAGTGTAATTACCTTCAATAGGGCTGGATGATGTTATATCACAGGACGAGAGAAAATTCCTATCAATAGATAGTTTCAGCTAATATGTATGTTCACACTCTTGGAAATCGGCAGCTGCAACCTGTCTTATATCAGCTTTTCACGTCACTCATCTCCTGCTTTACATTCATGTGAGGGCGAGACAGATAATTCAAGATAATCCAAGACAGAAAAAGATGACGAAAAACACAAGAATACAGTTTTTTTGTTTTGTTTTGTTTTTCCAGGTTTAATTACTGTTATGATGTGGTTACCAAGACAAAGTGAAGTCAAACTTGTACCTGAAAGATGTGCTGATTGAAAAAATCAATCTGCAATATCAAGTTTCATAGCTTCTAGAGGGCTGTCACTTTGCATATTTATAACACAATGTGTATATGTGTTGTAATTCAAACTGCACTAAAATAAGATTTCTACCTTAATCCTCAACAACATCATGAAAAACCCAAATACATTGTTTTTCAGTTGAAAACTGAAAAATGGGCTTATCTTATTTTACATATAATGGGCCGTAGTGGCAGCAGGTTAAGCAGGGTGTTTCAGATGTTCCTTCTAACGGCAGTATTTTTCAGCTTGTGTTCAATCCTGAGGTGTTCCATGATAATCCCCCTAGAAAGTTCTAGGTTTGCTGTGGAAGACCTTCATAATGAGGCATCCAGAAATTGAGGCTTCCTAATTAAATACCTGAATGACCTTAGTTGACTCTTTTTGACTCAGCTATACTCTGAGTCCAAATCTATTTTTTCAATCAGTCAAATTTTAATTTCATAACCCAAACTCACAAATTACTTGTCCAGAGGGATTTTATAAAGTAAAAATTTATAGTCCGACAAATCATAATTTCTCAGAATCCGAAGCTACATCATCTAGCAGTTTCTTTTGTCCAATCAACAGTTCAAAGGCACTTTATTTCATGTCAGCAAAGATGAACCTCACATTTATGAAGATGAATGAACTGTTTTTCATCTTTTAATATTTTCAGTTGATAAATGAGGGAGACAGCTGAAGACTAATTTTCTTCCAGTCAACTAATGGTGGCCACTCACTGACTTTCAACAGTCCACATTCCAGTTCATGACATTACATTTGTGAATCTGAAGTGTGACTGTAAAGTGTTCGTTTATATGTGTTCTTTATGTCTGTGCTATCACGTGACGCTAGGCTCTAAACCGCATGGAGTTTAGTCAGGAGGTATGACATGTGACCACCCTACGTCACACAAATACCGGAAAATGACGATTTTTCTTTCAAAAATAAAATACAAAATATACTGTCGATATCAAATTTGTAATTCTGATTTCTTTGCTCTCCATCCTGTGCTTCAAAAGCCAAACCCATGTCTCTCTGGAATTATTAATTTGACAACTAAGTTGAAAATTTTCCCTGTATCATGCTGACATACCTATGGATTGCTTGAGGAGTGTGACTGCTCATCAAAGCTTCTTAACTGTGGTACATATTGTGGAAATGAGCCATGGCTCTTTGAGGAAATGCACCTCTCTCTACATGTATGGTATTTGTTTACCTGATATGGATGTATGTCATAAGTTATATTCAAATTCACTATTTTTTAGCATTGTTCTTACGGTGACCTTATACAGGAAAGTAGATGATGATAGCTTTCATCTAGACAACAATGATGGTCTTGCAACCTCAGAATGAATACTAGTTTTAGAATCATGCAGAAATATGTAAATATTGGTAGACTGTGTTGTATGACCGTGCCATAGAAATTGAAATCATAGCACTGGACCGTGCCTCTATAAATTCCTAATTTATTGTGTAAACTCCAATTTGTGTTTTTTTATCAGTCAGAATTGTCATATTAAATCTGTTGCTTCCAATGTCAATTCTGTCATATTAAAGTCCAAATTAACTTCAGAGTTAAGGTTAGTCTATGAATTAAAGTTCCAATTACTCACCACATTCTGTTGAACTGTTGACCTCTTTCCATGTATATCTAAATCTGACTTATTCATATATTTTGAATGTCATAGAAATGTCTGTTTTGTTAAAGCTAGTAAATCTCTCAAAATTGCTTTATATTAATCCATTGAGTACTGACTAAGGGAAGCACGCGGCTTTTATTTTGTACGGTCACCGGAAATTGCGTATTTTACTTCGTTTTATTCGAAACTGTGTGGTAGCTGGATGATGTGCGGACCAGCAGGAAGAGAGGGGAGCGTGGTCGGAGAGCTTTGTTCGTCCCATGGCTGCGCTATGGGTGAAATGTCCGTGTGTGTGCCTGCTGCTGTGGCTCTGTGTCCGGCTGTCCCAGACCAAAACTGCTCGGTGAGACTTCCCCTTGGTGCTTCAGCCTGCCGTTAGTGTTAGCCAGTTAGCTGTTAGCCAACAAGTCTCCCAGACTTGTATCGTTTCCTTTAATGCGACATTGAGATACCTGGATAATACCTTTTGATCACATTTAGTGAACCTATGACACAATAAACATACATACGCTAACCTAACTTGCCAACACCAACATCAGCAAGAAGTTAAAACGTTTATTGCAGTGCAGACTTAATTATTTGAGCGAGTGGTCTGAAACACAGTCTCCTTATTACAATAAGCATTAAAGTAACTCAGTTTGAATAACGATCATGCACTGTACGCAGTTTTAACTTAGATACGTTAATCATATCTGCCATGTTTTTAGTTCATTCATCAAGCGACAGGTTCTGTGCGAATAGTGCTGTAGTAGGACGACCTGGCCACATGATGGCGGTGTTGGACTATATATTCGCTGTTTATCTAAGAACGCCTGAAGTGAAAACAATTTCAGCTGACGTCCAAAGCACACTTTAATGAAACAAATAATGTATACTTAGCTTTGAAATACTGTCATCATTTAAGATTTATACTATTAACTATTGAATTACTTTATTGTTTATTGTTGGATTGCCACTCCCCCAACTCTCCAGAAGAATGAATGTATTTAATTCAAAATCTATATTTTTGTGTTAGGACAAAAATATAACTTTTTCACTCTTTTTGTATACTGTCTGTTGTATTAATTGACAAGTAAATGTGTTAGAATTTTATTTTTTTAAAAGTGAATAATTTGACAGTATGCAAAATGACGGACCAAAAGAAATTTGATTAATTTAATATAAACTTTCCAATACTTTAATATCCATATGTTTTGTCAAATCTGTTTGAACTATTTGTTTTCCGAATTTTTTGGGTTGTTTGTTTTTTCTTTGAGAAATATTAACTTTACTTCAATTCCAACAAGGTTCATTGTTAAATTGACATTTTTTGTTATTTTTATATTATTCCAAGTAAAATTCAGATGAAAAAGAAATACAGATACATGATAAAAACCATTGTACTGTGAGAAACCATGGAAAAAAATATTCCTTCAAATTAGATTTGATTACCAAAGGCTGTGTGATGAAATCTACCACAGTGAGTGAACCAACAGAGGATTTTCAACCAAACAGACATAATTTTACTTTGACAGTGCCTGCAGAGCATTTGAGAAGCCAACTCTGTTAGCGCTTCAAGAGTTGCGGGAAAGCTGTGCGTCAGCAGTTTGGTCCTTTTTTTTATGATATCATGACCAGGAGTTTGACTTTTTACCAGTGAATTTGTGTTTTATTGATGTGTTTTATGTTTAGAAGATCCAGAAAACATGGTCTTGTAATGTTTATATACCCTGAAATGTTGTGAAAAGTGTACTGCAAAGCAAACTCAACAGAGCTAGGCTTCCTTACTGAGAGCTGGGTTGACAAACCCTGAAACTCTAGTAAGAGATTTTGAGTATCATCTCAAAATGGCTATCTATCTTCATTGTTAACTCAGGCTCTCTGCTTCAGGTTCCATATGTATGTCCCCATTCATCATATCTCATCATATTTGGCTACAAAATTCACAATTCACACTTTTAAGTGATGTGTTTTCTGCAGTACCATTAGTGTAAACGGAGCTAATTAGGCCCACAACCCTGCCAGGAGCCTATATAACACTTTTCCTCTGCCCAGAATCTATATCTCTCAGAGAATATTGCTAGGAATATAATTAATGAAATGGGAAATGCTGTTAAAAGCTGATTTAAACCCAACTTGCAGCATGAGTAGCTATGGTGATCTAACCAGGTTAAAAACAACCCTGGCTTTCTGCAAAACATATTTATATTACATTTATAGTAAACCCCTGTGGACTATACTTTACTTGTGTCTATCAGTTTTTCAATATATAAATGTTTTCACATTCCGCTACAGAGCGGGGCAATGTTTGACATTGTGAAATCACCCGGCATGATGATCGTGATATGTTATAATACCTCAAAAAGATTAACATTGTCTATTAGAAAAAATACAAACAGACAACACAATTGTTATTTTCAGATTGTTTTTTGTTTTTTGTATGTCTGATTCTTGCTTTTAATACATTTTTTTAAACAAGCAAGCAAAACTCTAACTATGGAGCACATTTTGTTATAAGTGGAAGCACAAAGTGTGAAGTACAAGCTGCACAAAACTAAGCCAACAACCAACTGTAAAGCCATGAACTAGATGCAAGATAAAAAGACTACTGAAAGTTGATAACGTGAGCAAAGCCAACAAGATAAAATGCATATTTTGCTTCCTAATGAGTAGGACTAGGGTCAAAAAGTGCAGGTAGATTAATTGATAATGATGGACCTAAAATTACAGTGACTACATCAGCAACACTCAGATCCTGCTACATGGACTATAATGACTCCTGGACCAACAGAATACACCAGACATACATCCGGATTTATAGATTCCACAGACTCTGGGACTCATGGATGTTTTATACATTCTAAGTAAATTGTTATTATCATGTTTTTGTGTTCTGTACAAGTGGCATCCATTGCACGTCTTGCACGTCACAAGGATCCCTCCTCTGTGTTTCTTCCTGAGGTTTCTTATTTTCCCCCTTTGGGGTTTTTTAAGTTTTTCCTCACCTGGTTCAAGGGTCTAAGGGCAGATGGTGTCACATCTGTACAGTTTGTCAAAGCCCAGTGAAATAATGTGTAAATTGTGATTTTGGGCCATACAAATAAAATTTGATTTAATTTAAAAGCAGTGTTTGGCTTCATTCTCTCTCCCTGTAGACGTTCTATGGATGATGATGTCCTGCTACCCTACGCCAATGGTCACGGTCCCCCTTTGGGGTTTTTTAAGTTTTTCCTCACCTGGTTCAAGGGTCTAAGGGCAGATGGTGTCACATCTGTACAGTTTGTCAAAGCCCAGTGAAATAATGTGTAAATTGTGATTTTGGGCCATACAAATAAAATTTGATTTAATTTAAAAGCAGTGTTTGGCTTCATTCTCTCTCCCTGTAGACGTTCTATGGATGATGATGTCCTGCTACCCTACGCCAATGGTCACGGCCCCTCCCACTCTCACCGCTATGTCAGGGACTGCCAGCCTGCGCTCCATGGCAATATCACCCATGAAAGCTGGCCGTCCAGTAACCACAGTGGGCAGCCGCTGGCCGAGTCCTTTGCATTTGTGACTGATGTGCCGGGAAGCTCCAGATATGTGTATGGTCAGCAGACCTTTTAAACTGATGTGATAGCCTCTTGGTTTGAGGATTTATTCATTTATTCCTTTCCTCTTAGAGATAGAGCCTCAGATCATACTCATGTAATGCTGGAATGTCTTTGTCCAGGTCACATGACGGTGATCAATGATCCGCTGAGGACGGTGTCAGTGTTGGAGCCAGGTGGGCCTGGTGGATGCGGCATGAATCAGAGGGCCACTGTTGAAGAAACAGCTTCAGCTGCTGGCTGTCTGTATGCACAGAATGGTGGCTTCTTCAACACGAAATCGAACTGGTGTCTTGGCAATGTGGTGAGCGATGGCAGGATGGTTCAGGACAGTGGCGGCGTGCAGAATGCTCAGTTTGGCATTAGGAGGGACGGCACATTGGTGTTCGGGTAGGACATACAGCCATTGACACTTGAATTTAATTTTAATGACATTGCAATTTATGGAAATATTTCACTTAAGTACAAGTTTAAGTTACTTTGTTCTGAGTATTTACATTTTCTGCTACTTTATTCTTCTGCTCCACTACATTTCAGAGCCAAGTATTGTACTCCTAACACGTCACAACTCCTCATGAGACAAATCATCAGTGCTGGAACGTGTCGTAAAGTTCAGAAACTAAATTTTACATAAACACAAACTACCTGCAGCCTGTGCGCACATGGCCTCACATTTATGTCTTGTGATGCTCCACTGTGCTGCCGACCTCCTCTCAGAAAGAAACCAAGTTTGTAGTTAATCCCTTCATGTTTACATGGACCAGTAACCTCTGGCTTAGTTTCATGGACTACAAGAAAATAATAAGCAGAAGATGTGTTAATTTCAACTACTCACTGTTGCAGCAGTCTAGTCAATCAGAGTGGAGATACATTTACCTGCTTTCTGGATATCCAGATGTTTTCAATGCTACTGTAAAGTCAACACAAACACACAGTTTATCTAAACCATGGAAAAGTAAATTTAACTTGTTTGATAGCTGAGGTCAGTGATTTCTGGGTCAGTCTATGTGGATGAGAAAGCTTGAATAAAACAAATATTGATACACACTCACACAGAACCTGTCATTGTGCTGCCTGGTCCTTCTGTGTGAATTAAGTTATGTTCAATGTCAGTCCAGCTTCTAAAAAAATCCTACCTCATTTAAAATAGACAATATTGCTTCATCCAAAAAATGTCCACTTTTGTCCTGGTGTGATGCAACAGCTGGGTTGTGTATGTGGCCCATTAAACACGGAGATTCCGTTTTCTGCTGATGCCGTTGTTTTTCTACAGATACATAAAGCAGAAATAATTATCTTGGATGTCTATTTTACAGAAACATCTTCATGTCTAAAAATTGCGGCTGCGGATTTTCACCAAAAAACCTGCCCCCTCAGTCACAAGCAGAGCTCACTGTCAGTCACAAAATTTCATCCCCTGTTTATAGCATCAAATAACTAACTAAAACTGAACTAATCTGACAAAAGGAACTTGAACATACATCCGCATAATGACAACTACCTAAAATGACAGGAACCATCTTTAGGAAACATTTATCTGATGTTATTTGGGTTATGTCCCATCTGCTAACATGTATTTGAAGTGGTTTATGGCATATACTGCAACCAGCTACCAAGTGGGCGTCCATTTATTTTGGCTTCACTTTTGGGAGCTCTCATGTCATCCGTCTTTCATCAGTTATTCATATCCTGTAATTACTTTTACTTCTTGCCAAGGATCCCACACTTTCAGTCTGGTTGCTTTGTTTGTTTTTCTGATTGTCAGCAGGGCAAAGAAAAGCAGCAAATCCTGTCATTTCAGAAACTGGAACCAACAAATGTTTAATAATTTTGCTCAAATCAATACTGAGATGCTTCTTTGGTTTATCAAAATAGTTGTAATTTAATTTTCTTTTGATCAATTATATGACTAATTAATTAATCGTTGCTACTTTACCCTTGTGTCCTGTGTGTTACAGGATAATTCCATATCTCTAAAACAATATATTTAGCCATTAAAAACGTCTATACAAAATAAGCACGTACCTCAAGACAATTACAAATGAATTAAACATCTAAAAACAGCAGAAAAAGAACATAGTTAAATGTTTTGTTGTGTTGTTGATTGAGTCAGGTCATAGTGACTGCCCTCTACAGATTGAAACCTGCTATTGTAATTGTAGATTTTCATTAGCAGATCTTTTTGATACAAGTTGATCTTAATCTTGTCTTGGGCCAGCTTTGGCTGTGTCTTGCTCTTTCTCAGAATTTTGTGGGTGATTTTCTTTGTCTCGCTCCTGAATGTCTGGCTGTTGTTACTTGAATGCACGTTTAGCCAGTGTAAAATGGGAGCTGAATGATGTCCAAAGCTCCCACAAATCAGGTTTCAGTTGCCATTTTGCAAAAGTGGTGATATAAACAGTAGAGGAAAGCATCTATTGTCATATGCTCAATGGTACCCTCTACCCTGATTCAAGCTCTAGTTGCAACTGAAAAAATGCAGCCTCAAAGCATGATGTTAAACACATAATCCTACATGCCTTGTCAATAGGATGATTTTTAAAAAAAATGTTTTCATTGGTTAACAAAGGCAGTCATCTTGCCACCTATCATATCTGCTGGTCTTCCCATCAGTTTTAGGAGATATCCATTTTTTTCTGGTATCACTGTTGTGCTATTGATTGCAGCTGCATGCTGATTACTGTTAACATTATATTTAATGTTAGATATAGTGTGGTTTCATTTTCAACATCAGAGAACCTGCCATTTTAGCCTTTTAGATCCAGTGTAGTGCAGCAGTGTTAGTAAGAACCCCTTTTAATAGGTTGAAGATTTAGGTAAGGCTAACATTAGAGGCATAGAAATAACCATAAATGTCGCCACAGGCAGAATTGTATAAGTGCGGCTGTGTCCACATGCCAACTAGGGCTGCACGGTTTATCATTCTAGCTCATGTGGAACAGTCACATTGCAGGATATGCAGTGTCAACAGGCAAATGAACCCCCCAAAAAAGCAAATTTTACTCTCTCATGTTCCACCCAGGTATCTGTCACAAGACGAAGTTTCGGACCACACAAACCCCTTTGTCCAGCTTTTTAGCGGTGTGGTGTGGCTGCTGAGAAACGGCGAGGTTTACATCAACCAGAGCCTGGTGGCTGAGTGTGACAAGACGCAGGAAACAGGTGCACACTATGCTTTCATGTCTCAGGTTCAGCAATGAACAGCTTCCTGTCAGTCAGCTGCATTTTTTAATCTTTAATTAGGGTTGGGGAAAACAAAACTTGCAGCACATACTGGGGTTAGTATCAAGTTAATCTGCTTTTTAAGGCTAGGGGCAGATGATTTTTTGAAACAGCAGCTTTACAGAGATAATCAAGGTTTTTCCTGAATTACAGTAACTCACCAGTCCTTCCCTGTAAAGTCCATGCCCCTGGTTCTGGATCAGTTCACTTAACCTTAGCTCAGGCCCAAGCATTATGATAAAAACTAATTCGGCTTCAGTCCTGCAGTAATTAAGTGTAACTGCACCTCAAAGTGCCGCCATGCCTTGCTTACATAACAGAAGAATGCATCAGACCTGATTTGAGACCATCACACCACCAAAACCATACAGACTTTCCTTCCTGCATTATCATCGTACATACACACACAGTAAAACAAATGAGGAAGAGTTCTTATTGTTTGTTGTTAGTCCACTCACAGTCAGCCTGTCAGTCCTAGAGTCATGCTCCTTGTTATCATGTTCAGGTCTAACAGTGATTATTTACTTATTGATTTTACGGACTGGTGAATGTCATGTCACATCTCAGCACTATCCATCACCCTCCCCTGTCCTAAGACTGGACTGGTGGAGACCACTTTTGTGGAGAGGAATTCATGGAGGTTTTTTGAAGCGGTGACAACACCTCAACCTCTTGGTGGGGGAGTATGGGGGCAGAATGTATTCATTCAGGCATTCTGTCGACCTCAAGTGTTGTCTTTTGACACCTGTAGAAAAGGTATTTGCCTGTTAGGGATTAGCATTATCAGTTTGGTCCCAAAATCTCACACTCACAAAGAGCTGTTTTTGAAAGAGCAAAGGATCACCACTACAAGGATAGTATATTTTTTCTTTTCCTTGTCAAAACTTGGTACCCACAACCCATCTGATTGGCTACACAAAATCCCTGTTGAAAAAAATATATTGAATTGACAAGCCAGGACAGTCTCAATAAAAAAAGGTATGCAAACCACAGTTTGTAAATGCAGATACAAAAGTTTGTGTATAAAAGTATACAGGTCACAACATACATATACATTTTTGATGAAAATTACAAACTATTTTAAATACATATATTTGTGGATTTTCATTTTAAAATATTTAATACACAAAGTGTTTTTGTGTCTATCAGATATACATTTGTGAACTTTTTTCATTTATACGTGGATTTTTTTTTTTTTACATTTATATAGAACAAGAAATATTTTCACGTGCACAGAAAATAGTTTTGTGGAGAGAGTGATTTATATATAAAATTCCAAAATGCATTTGTGAATCCTTCTGTGTGCATTTGTGAATTTTGAGACTGATCTCACTCCATAAATTTCTCATTTCAACATTGAGTGATATTCCAATAATTCTATCTCGACCAAATCTCAGTCAAATTACACCACATATACAGTTCTGTGAAAAAGTATTTGCCCCCTTCCTGATTTAAATTTTTTTGCATATTTGTCACACCTAAATGTTTCAGATCATCCAACAAATTTTAATACTAGAAAGAGATAACCCGAGTAAAGACAAAATGCAGTTTTTAAATGATGATTTCATTTATTAAGGGAAAAAAGCTATCCAAATCTACCTGGCCCTATGTGCCCAAAAGTAATTGCCTCCTAAACCTAATAACTGTTTGTGCTGCCCTTGGTAGCAACAACTGCAATCAAGCCTCCTCGATAACATGCAATGAGTCTTTCGTATCACTGTGGAGGAATTTCGGCCCACTTTCCTTTGCAGAATTGTTTTAATTCAGCCACATTGGAGGGTTTTCAAGCATGAACAGCCTGTTTAAGGTCATGCCACAGCATCTCAATTGGATATAAATCCAAATTTTTAGTAGGCCACTCCAAAACCGTTGTCCTGTCGCATAACCCAAGTGCCCAACTGATGCCCGGACATTCTACTTCATGATTTTCTGGTAGAGAGCAGAATTCATGGTTCCGTAAATTACGGCAAGTCGTCCAGGTCCTGAAGCAGCAAACAGCCCACGACCATCACACTACCACCACCATGTTTAACTGTTGGTATGATGTTCTTTTTTTATGAAATGCTGCCTTAGTTTTATGCCAGGTGTAACGGGATGTACACCTTCCAAAAAGTTCAACTTTTGTCTCATCAGTCCACAGAATATTTTCCCCAAAAGTCTTGGGGATCATCAAGATGTTTTTTGGCTAATGTGAAATGAGCATTTGTGTTCTTTTTTTGGTCAACATTGGTTTTTCACCATGAACTCTCCCATGGGCGTCCACGGGAGAGTTCATTTTTGAGTTCATTTTTGCCGAGACTCTTTCTAATTGTTGAATCATAAACACTGACCTTAATTGAAGCAAGTGAGGCCTCCAGTTCTTTAGATGTTGTTCTGGGTTCTTTTGTGACCTCCTGGATGAGTTGTCATTGCACTCTTGGAGTTATTTTGGTAGGCCAGCCACTCTTTGGAAGGTTCACCACTGTTCCAAGTTTTCTCCATTTGTGGATAATGTCTCTCACTGTGGTTCCCGGAAGTCCCAAAGTCGTACAAATAGATGTCAATGACTTAATTTCTCATCTGTTCCAGAATTTCTTTAGATCGTAGCATGATGTGTTGCTTTTTGAGATTGTTCAGCCTACTTCACTTTGTCAGACAGGTATTTAAGTGATTTCTTAATTCAACAGGTCTGACAGTAATCAGGCCTGGGTGTGGCTGGTGAAATGAAACCGTTAATTCATGATTTAACAAGAGGGGCAATTACTTTTTCACATAGGGCCAGATAGGTTTGGAAAGCTTTTTTTCCGTTAATAAATGAAATCATCATTTAAAAATTGCATTTTGTATTTACTCTGGTTATCTTTGTCTAATATTAAAATTTGTTTTATCTGAAACATTTAAGTGTGACAAATATGCAAGAGTATAGAAATCAGGGAGGGGGCAAATACTTTTTCACAGCACTGTATGTACAGTGTCAAGATTTAATCTCTAAATAAGTTAGACATTGGAAGATCAAAGGTCAAGGTCACAATAGGCAATTTTCTGAAATACCTCAAGATTTCCTGTGCACAATTCTTCCAAATTTCAAGGAATATTTGGACCATCCTATTTCGAGTAAACAAATAAAATCTTGCGTGAAGTTGCATATATGTGCACAACAGAAGTAATTTTGGTTAGCGTTATTTTTTTTTTTTGTCCATCTATTCTTTTTCCGTTGCAAGTGAATGTTAGGCCTTAATGATATTTAAGGCAGATTCCCAGGAAAGAAAGGGATTGTTTTTTCTTTGCAGAGATAAGCACCTAAATTTGTGCTCTTGTGTGATCCTGTAGTCCTGAACCGATGCATTTAAAAGACTTCAGCATCAGATGAACTATAAATTCAATTTTTAAACCAATCAGAATGGCTGGCCTGCATTGAGCAAGAGATTTCTTTGTAACCAGAATGAATGAGACTATTAACTCTTTAGTTGCATTTAAAAAAATTTGAATATTGTGATTTTAAGGAAATTAACGTTTAATATGTTCTAAATTCATTAAACATAATCTAAAATGTTTCAAGTATTTTAATGTCTTACAAGTTAAATTTTTTGAATTGAATCACAAAACAAATTAATTTTTCCACAGTATTCTACCTTTTTTAAGGTAAACTAGTATGAAAAGATGGAGAGACTTGCTCATTATTTTTCTCCTTTTTTTAGGTCTTTGACTTTGAACTGCAAATGACAAACATTGCAAGAAGGATTATGAAAAGAAAATATCTTTATCTACAATTAACATTATCGTGTTTTAAATTCAAGCTTTTTTTGTAAAGAAAGTAATATCTCTTCTCAAAGATTTACCAAAGTCTTCTCTAGTTCTGTTTTTTGTGTCAACACTTTCTTTGTACTGTGAAAGGGCTGTTCCGCACTTTCGTGAATGTGGTGTCAGCCAGGACAGCAGTGGGTCATGACACAGAGGGCAAACTGATCCTGTTTCAGATCGACGGACAGACTGGAGTGAGGGGGTAAGTGCAGATGAAAGAGTTAGAGGTAAGCCAGACAGTGTCTTTCACAGTTTTTATTCACCACCAGGCAACAATATGAGAAATCAGTTTACCCAAAATCTCAAGTGCTGTATTAATTTAATTTAAAATTTTATCTCATAGTTAAACTCATTGTTTCATTCACAATGACAAAGCTCACAGAATTTGACAGACATAAAATCCTAATTTTGCCTCAACAAGGCCACAAAGGGAAATCGGCAAACAACCTGGATGCTCAAGATGTGATTTTCAAAATGTGAAGAATCAAGAGGCCAGGGAGAATAAAGGAAGACCAAGAAAGCTTTCAAAATCTGATGAGAGGTTTCTCAGAGATTCTTTTTTTGAGAGATGAGAAGAGGTCCAGCAAGGACCTGGCTCAGCATCTGGCAGCTTTATCAGGACGCTAAATTGACCTTCTATAGTCTGAAGAAGCTTAATCAGGAATTGTCATTGTGGAAGGGCAACAGCCAAGAAACAGGTGGGGAACAGGGTGAAAAGGCCTCCAGAGTCCAGACCTGAATATTGTAGCGGCAGTATGGGATTACTTGGAAAGAGAAAAAAATAAAAGGTGAGTGGTTGTTAAAACTGTACTATTTTAAAGAAATATAGCTGATAGTGGCCTAAGACTTTTCAACACTTATATACCTCATATAACCCCGCTTAAAAAAATAACCCTACCTATCCCTTTAAGCAACTAGGCATTTTGATGTGGTTGGATGAAAAGACCATTAATGCTGCTGAAGGTAATGAAGGTAAAATGAAGGCGACAGACTGAGGCTCCAGAGAGGATGAAGAAAGAAATGGGCTCATGGTGAAATTGATAAAGAGGTCAACCATAAAAGATATTTTAGCCACTGAGATATAAACTAATATGCTAACAGGCTCATGTCACCTCAGTCCACTAAGATCTGTCCACTAATCAATCGTATTGATCTGACAACCCTCTCAGTGTAGTAAACCTGGACTGACCCTTGAGATTCATGCATTAATTAATGATGTGGCTTTTAAAAGCGCAACAAGATGACATGTCCAAACATGTCCTCTGCCCTCTGTATGTCTCCACTAAATATCAGGCCGCCAGCCACTCAGTGGAATATGCACAGGTTAGCTTGGACTGACTGACAATGACTTCCAACTTGTGAATAACACTGGTTTATTATTATAACACTTGCCTGACAGTCACATGGAAGCAGTTGCTGACAATATTCCAATAATAATTTTAACTTGTATGACTCGTCCGACCGTGTCTGTATGTAAATCAGATCAAATCAAATTTTATTTGTATAGCCCGAAATCACAATTTATACATTATCTCACTGGGCTTTGACAAATCTTCCTTCTTCCTAGGACGGACAGACATGCAATAAATGTCACTTGTACAGAACACAAAAACATGATAACAACAGTTCATTTAGAATGCATAAAACATCCATGAGTCCCAGAGTCTGTGGATTCTATGAGTCCGGATGTATGGAAAGTCTAGTGATCCAGACGCAGGTGGATTCTGTTGGTCCAGGAATCATTGTACTCCATGTAGGAAGATCTGGGTGTTGCTGAGTCCAAGAGTATGTAGAATCTGTAAATCCAGGGATATGTGAAGTGTAGTGATCCAGAAGCAGGTGTAGTCTATTGATCCAGAAGCCATTGTGATCTGTGGGTCCCGATTTGCACTTGGAAATCCAGCCTAGGATCCAAGTCACAGGATCCAAGTCACAGGATCTCCTTTCCTAATGTGGCCAGGGGGCATCAGGCAGGACCACAGCAGCACCTCCCACCGCGACCTAGAAAAACCTGCAGGATGGTAAAGCACAACGACTCCGGGGAAGAAGTAAAGTTAGTGTAAGGATATGGACATTTACAGGAGCAGAGAAGGAGTCGGAGTCAGAGGGGGGAGAGAAGAAAGCTCAGTGAATCATGGAGTGTTCCCCCACCAACCTAAGCCTATAGCAGCATAACTAAGGGCTAGATAGGCCAGCCTTAACTATAAGCTTTATCAAAAAGGAAGGTTTTAAGCCTACTCTTAAAATCAGAGAGTGTGTCTGCCTCCCGTACCAAGACTGGAAGATAGTTCCACAGGAGAGGAGCTTGATAGCTGAAAGCTCTGCCTCCCATTCTACTTTTGGAAATTCTTGGGATCACCAATAACCCTGCATCCTGGGAGCGTAAGGTTCTGGATGGGCGATAGGGTACTATGAGCTGTTCAAGATAAGATGGTGACTGACCATGAATAGCTTTGTAGGTGAGAACAAGGATTTTAAATTCTATTCTAAATTAACCGGGGAGCCAGTGCAGAGAAGCCAGTATGGGGGAAATATGGTCTCTGATATTAGTTCTAGTCAGTACACGCGCTGCTGCATTTTGGATTAACTGAAGAGTTTTTAAAATTTTGTTAGGGCAACCTGAAAATAAAGAATTACAGTAGTCCAGCCTGGAAGTAACAAACGCATGAACTAGTTTTTCTGCATCTTGTTGAGACAGGATGTGCCGGATTTTAGCAATGTTACGGAGGTGAAAGAAGGCGGTCCTTGAAATCTGTTTAACATGTGATTTAAAAGACAGCTCCTGGTCAAAGATAACACCCAGGTTTCTGACAGTGGTGCTGGAGGCCAAGGCAATGCCATCCAGATTAACTATGTTGCTGGATAATGAGTCTCTAATGTGTTTGGGGCCCAGCACAATGACTTCAGTTTTGTCAGAGTTTAACATTAAAAAATTATGAAACATCCAGTTTTTAATGTCCTTAAGACATGACTGTAGATTAGCTAACTGATGGGCTTCAGCTGGCTTCATTGATAAGTATAGTTGTGTGTCATCTGCATAACAGTGAAAATGTATGGAGTGCTTTCTAATAATTTTACCTACAGGAAGCATATATAGAGTAAATAGTAATGGTCCAAGCACAGAACCTTGTGGGACTCCATGACTAACCTTGTCATATCTTGATGATTCATCATTAACATGAACAAAATTATATCTATCAGATAGGTAGGATTTAAACCATCTTAGAGCAGATCCTTTAATGCCAATTTGGTGTTCCATCCTCTGTAGTAAGATGTGATGATCGATAGTGTCAAAAGTTGCACTAAGATCTAATAAGACTAGTATAGAGATAAGTCCCGCATCAGATGCAGTGAGGAGGTCAGTTGTAACTTTTACCAATGCCGTTTCTGTGCTGTGATGCTTTCTAAAACCTGACTGAAACTCTTCAAATAGACTATTTAGAGCACACTTATACCCAATTATCCAGAAATCAACCAACTCTGGTCACATAGACGAATTTATAATGCACTGGGCCGATTGATTTTTTGGGAGGAGATGGAGGCATTAACATATACGTATTCGTCATGTCCGCGTTACATATGTGTGCTTGGGCTTGTGCATGAGCAATGACGCCTCTTCCAACCAAGCCAGAGCCAAGGAAGTGTGTGCGCTTAAGAACTGTTTTTGCCCATGTCCTAGCTGCTAACATGGAGGGGAAGTTTATGAGCTATACTGCAGCTTACCACTGGTGGCAGTCAAGATGTTTTGTCAATGCACATGGCAGAAAATAAATCTGTCAAATTTATCTAAAAGGTGGAACCACAGAAAAGCCGTTTGACCAACATTCTAACTCTATGGTTGCCATTTTACAACGAGGAAATTTGTGTTTCTGCATGTCAACTTCAGGTCAGCTCTGCTTTTTAAACATGTTTGCTCTTAGCATGTTGTGTCTATTATCGTAACATGTTTGTACACTGAGCTTTTAGTATATATGCGAGTTTTAGCAGTTTAACGTGCTAACATTTATGCTGCCTTCGAAGTTAGGAGAAGACAAACATAAAGCAAGCATTCTCATTTTCACTGCAGAGGATGAGACGAAGATCTGAAAACACCGTTTCTTCAACAGGAGCAGAATAATTCCAAAGAAATTTGCATTTAATTAAATTAATTTAATGAAAACCTTTGACTGATGCTTTAGAGTCTGTATTTCAGGGATCAGTGTAATCTCATAATGTCTTTATTTTAAAAATTCACTATCCGTCACCTGCCATCACCATCCGTAATACCACACTGCTAACATGGCTAAATCTTTCCCCAGCTATTCAGTATGCAATTGTTTTATTTTTTTATGTTTGTGTTCAGGATGAGTCTTTGGGAGGTAGCTGAGTTTCTGAAAAAGAATGGAGTCATCAATGCAATTAATCTAGATGGAGGCGGGTCTTCTACCTATGTGATTGATGGCTCGTTAGCCAGCTACCCATCTGATCACTGGTGAGCCAAGCCTTCATATATGAGGGCTTTCCTTTTCTTTATAATGTTAAAATGATACCCCAATATATTTAAATGATTTATCTATTTGCCTTCCTTCTTTTGCAGTGTACCAGATGGCAGGTGGCGCTGTGGTCGCCGTGTCTCCACCATCCTGTGTGTTCACCCACGGCATTGCCAGCCGGTAAACTGCAATGGACACGGCGACTGTGTAGACGGACGCTGTAGTTGCCATGAGGGCTGGCAGGGGGTCGCCTGTGATACTCTGGTGTGTCAGTCACCAGCCTGCGGGCACCATGGTGTCTGCACTGTCTGTGAGTATCCATTTTAAACTTTTTTTTGTGTACTTTCATTTACAGGGAATTACAGGGAGAGATGATTATATCTGTCTATGATAATTTTAGCGGTAGGAAATGGATGGATGGATATTCTTTTTCTCTATTATTACTGTGTGATACTTCAAGTGCTCTTGCTATTTCTAATACACTCTGCTGCTGTAATATTCAAATTTCCCAACTGTGGGACAAATAAAGGAACTATCTTATCTTATTTCTAATATTTACTCAGTACAATTTAATAGAGCGATGACCTCCAAAATCACCTTCAGTAAAAACTGAATATTATAACTTTATTAAAGTAGGACATATTGTTGGAAGGTTGTATTAAACTGCTTTAGTATTAGCTAAAGTGTATTTTACCTGATAGTGATAATACAGCAATGATGACAAGACAATGATGAAAGTAAGAATGGAAGGAAGAACACAAAATTTAAAACGTATGCAAAATAAAAAAGGGAAAAGAAACTAAAAACATTTTAGAAGATAAAAATTTGAGTTAAGGTATTGTAAAAATTTCCAGAATTGTGACTTTCTTCCTGGAATTCTGAGAAAAAGTCTTTCTCAGACTTCCGAGGGAGAAAAAAAATCTGCGAAAAAATTCAGAACTCAAACATTTTTCAAATGGCCCTAAAACTCTTTCATAGAAAATTAATACCTGTAGAAAGTAAAGTTTATAAAATTAGTTCCACCTTTTCACACAGTATGAATTAAGATCTATCGACTTTGATTGTGTCCGTCATAAGAATGGAAATAGTCACCACAGGTGAGACAGCATGGCTTGTAGCTGTTGCCGCAGTGGACCAGTAACACGTCTCGTTAAATTGAAAAAAAGGTTTGCAGCGATTGGCTGCCAGAAAGGAACTGCTAATTACACCTCTTTACAAGAAGGAATTAGATGGAGGAATCGTTTTACCTGGTCATTGTGACTGCACTGTCTGTTGTTATGTGTTATAGATGGTTGTGTCTGCGATGCAGGATGGAGAGGAAAGAACTGCAGCCAAGGTAATCAGGGACTTCTTTCAGGCTGTTGTCACACCTCTATTTCAGTGATTGATATTGTGTGTTCACAAGCATGCTAATTGGAGCAGAGATGAATGTATGCAGTAGGGATGGGCATTTGAGTACTTGCAGTACCTAATGACATGAGTATTTGCAAAATGTATATATTCTCACGTGGAAAAAAATCAATGGGAGCTCAATGGCCTTACACATTTCTGTAAATAAATAGCCAGCCATGAAAACCAAGTGCAATTTCAAAATTACATAAGACAAGTACACAGCTTCGTAGCAGCTTTAAGGTTGCTCCACTGTGTTTTCTGTGGTGTGCCATATATCAGTACTGCATGTCAGTATGACAGCAGCTAATCTCAGTTCTGAATGGAACAACAAGTGATAGTGTGACTCTGCTGAGAGCTGTCCAAGAGTCTCTAGTAACAGCCATCTTGTTGACATATTCTGTGCACCATGATGGTGGTTTTTACTTCGTTCGACAAACATGATCAGCTCTCTGAAGTTTTCAGAAGTAGTCTGTTAAAGATGGCCATGCACTTAGGCTGAAATAACTAACTGTACTGTGACGTGCATTGTTTTTGGAAATATGACTCACAACATGTTGTCTCTAGAAGACTATGATTTATAATTTGTTTTTCTTTAATATGGAAAGGAATATCGCAATAGTAATTTTAATAATTTTGAATTGCAATACATTTAGAATCAGGACAATAGAATATCGTCCCAGCCCTAACTAATAGGGCTAGCAAATCGTGATTTGAGCCTACTTACTGTCTGTCTCCGTTGGTTTCGCCTCATCCTTTAAGCACATGCAGTTAAGCATCAAACTAGTATTTCTATGAAAGTTCAACACCACACATTTTGCAATGTATGTCGTTATTGTCATCTTTTTTTTCCCCAAAGTATTTCCAGACTTCACCTTTCCTGTAACGTGAACTGAACTAACTATAGTAGCCAAAAACAACAGTAGTAAATCAGTTTATAGCCTAAAATAGTTTTGCTAGCAGAAGAGTTTTGTGAAAACTAAAAACTTTCCCATTCGTCTCAGAGGGTGCTCTATACTTTTGATAATTAACATGTATTAGCATGCTAACACTAGCTGTTGTTGTGTCACTGATTTCTTTCTCTCTTATTTAAAGAGTGCCTACCAGGTTTCTATGGTGACAGCTGTAATCAGCGCTGTACCTGTCTTAATGGGGGTTCCTGTGACCCTGTTCATGGGAGCTGCACCTGCCCATCTGGTTTCCACGGTGACGCATGTGAACAAGGTAGGGCTTTCATAACCGGCACTTCACATCACACACCACACCACAGTACGAAATGCTCTCTCTATTAATTTTCTCATGAATAGGGGGCCAGTTAACTTCTTTTAAAATTTTTATCATGTCTCTCTTTGTGTCAGTGTGTCCACTGGGTTTTTTCGGTCCGTCATGCACTCAAGAGTGTTGCTATGATGACATCTGTCCATGTGACCCACAAACAGGAAGTTGTAACACCACAGTGCGAAAGGAAACCAACTACACTTTACACAAAGGTACACAGACACACATGCAGTTGATACTTGAGTTGTTGTTCAGTCTTCCAACTGATCGGTTTATTATTTTCTTTTTCTGAATGAAAGATTCTACCCACAGCAGCTAAACTGCATCCTGCAGCAGCATTGTTTAGAACAATCTCAGATAAATTGAATGTATCTAAATGTCTCTGTAAATTCACTTGGAGCAGCTGATCTCAGATCAATGATTTTAGTATAGAGTGTCACAAATTTTAAATGTGTAGCAGAAATTATGAATATCTCAAATTTGCAAGTATACTTTCCTGAATAGACTCTGACAAAACACTGTCAGTTTGTGAATAAGTAATGAATTTCAGATTACATCACATCAATCAAAGGCTAATAACATCCGGACCATTGAAATGCTATCGATACTGAAATTTTAGTTTGTCAGAGATGTCGGCTTCATTGTCCAGCAGATATTGATATTTTCTAAATGACAGTTAAGATGATTTCAGCTTTCTTTTACTTTTCATTTCATTTTTCTTATTTCTTACTTTAAAGACCTTTTAACAGTTTCATGTTAACGTTCCTTTTGAATCAATGATCTGGTTATTTTTTCTGCTTTCATCTTTGTGTCTCTCCTTTGTGTTTCTTCTGTATTCTTGTGTACCTTTATCACGCTTTCCTTTTTCTTTATTTTTTTCTGTTATTATTATTATTGTTATTATTATTATTATTTCTTTTTCTTCTTTATTTCTTCTTGCTTTTTCTCCTTTCATCCTTCTGTCTTCATCTCAATTTTCTTTAACCTTTTTGTCTCCTGCTTCCTTCTTTCAACTTTTTTTTCTTGTTTTTCTTCTTTTGTATTCCCCCACAGCTGGACAATGTCTGGCCAAACAGATGTTTACATCTTGGAGACGAGAAGAAGAAGCTCACAGAGAACAGCCTCTTCTAACAGAGTAAGCGCTAACGGGTCACTTACCTCAGACCTTTTCACTTCCTATCTGTCCCTTTCTTGGCTCTCTGGTCATTTTTCTCATTCTTAGGTGTTGTAGATCTGAATTTGACTTTAACAAGGTAGAACAACATTGCTGATCAGCAACAAGAAGCACAGAAAGTTATTAATAATAATCAAAAATAATCAAAAAATAATAATCATCTCAAAATCTCAATATCAACACATGCCAAGTGTGCAACGTCACAATAAATACTTGATATTTTAACCTATAGAGAGGCTG
>KV751342.1:5473114-5484179 GCA_001698575.1 Mola mola
AGCCACAAGGGGTTAGAATAAGTTTAACAGTCATCATGGTTAAACATTTGTGGACATCTAAATATTCCATGAATATGCACCTATAAATAAAAAAGTTTTTGCATACATACATACATTTTGTGTACATACATTTATTAGAAATATGCAAAACAATGCATAAATGCACTAATGTTATCAATACGTTTTCTTTTCCATCGTAACAATAAACTATGAAGACGGCAACAAAGCATGACAAACCCCCACCCTGTATGGAACATCTGTTGTATGGTTCAAAATAGCAACTATAACCAAAGTAAAACACGACAGGTACATTAAATACGAAATTTTTACTGCCACAATACCACTTTGACTATAAGTAAATTTTACAGATAACACATAATTTTACTTCTTAAATTTTTCAATGCAGGACTTGTTTTCACTGTGTGTAACTGATCATGCAGGTTGTAAAGGTGTGAACTCTAACCCCAGAGGTCAGCCATGTTGGGCTAAGCCCCACCAACATTCCTCTGTGCATGTTTACCTTCTGATCTCAATTGGACAAACCCACCGTCACGAGTCATCACCATGGCGAAAGCAGGAAGAGATTCTGAAAACTATCTTGGTGTTTACAACTTTACACTCAAGATAAAGTTGAGGAAATTCAAGGATTTAAAAGAAAAATAAAAACTTAGAACACATCATGATTTCAGAAAAAGAATCAAGACCTGTTTTAATTCGAAATTAAAATCTAGACATTTTGTTCTAACTTCTTATCATGAACTAAACATATACAATATTGTGCAAGTGTTGTGCCACCACCATCTTTGCTCTTTTAATGGCCTATATTTTTTTCTTTAGTCTTTTTATGAAGAAACAACTAGAAAATACAGGGAAAATATATGTAATTAACAAAAAAATCTGAGCAGAATTTCATCTACAGTCAAAAGTCAGTATTTAGTATGACCTCTCTGCATCCAGTTCATTTTGAGGCCTTTATTAGTTCAGCCAATATATGGGACGTCTTAAAAGAAACTCACATACGTATTGTGGCACTCTTAGGTCTTCATCAGGGTGACAGGGAAGGACTGGCAGGCCTGCATTCCTCTGGTGTTGTATGAAAATCTGTTTCCTCGTTTCCTCTTACCACCAGAAATTGAGAGGATTCAAAACTGGCATTCTTCTCACTAGATCAGTAAGTAACCAGGTCTGCCTACTGATTAACACAACCTGTATACGTTTGTCATAGACCAAAGATCAGTGTTTCTAGCTACAACTGTTTTTTTTTTTAGTAGCCGTAGTTCTAACGCTGTCTTTGCAACGGCTGCACCACTGACGGTGAGTGGTATAAGAATACCACTATAACTAATGTGACTGATATTTGCACATTGCTGTTATCACTTTCTGTTACTTCCAGTAGCCTACATTCCTTATGGAACTGTTGGACCTTTAATGCACAAAACATATGTTAATGACCACCTTTAATAAAAAAAGAATTGGTTTTTGGCCTTGTTATGTCCATGTGGTGTTTTTACAACAAACATTATGACAGAAATAATCAGTCAATGTCACAACTAAGGATTTGTGTTTTCCTTCTGCAATCCACCAATCTCCAAGAAACAAATTCAGACAGTTGGGGTCTAGAAAGGTTACAAGTATACAGTAAGTAGTTTCTCCTATTCTTCCTAGGAATCAGTGTCTGTTTCAAAGAAGTCTGAATTAATCATGTTAGAACTTGTCACAGTGCCACTTATAGTAGACTAGTTTAAAAAGTCATAAGATGACAGAGCAGGTAAGCTCCAGCTCGCTTCAGCTGCAGGCAAGGGGCGGAGTGTTGAGCATGTTCGAAATAGAGAAACTGAACTGAACTGTGTTGGGGTAGGGCCATAGTAGCACATTTGTAGATCCTTGCAAACTAGAGGAGGCAAAGGTATAGAATTACCTCCAAGAGATTTTTAGGCCACAAAGGGGGTTTTATCATGAAAAGAAGTATGTAATACTATGTATGTAATACTAATAATATAAATACTAATAATACTAATGTAATACTAATAATATAAATCCCACCTGAACAAAGTTGTTTTTAAGGGTTTAATCAATAGCTTGGGCAGGAGTTTTTAGTTTCAGTTGTAACTTGCATGCTAAAGCATTACAGTGGAAACAGTAGCATGTTTGCATGTCTCTGTGAGACATGAGCATTTAGCTCATTGCACTGGAGCAGAAAAATTGAGGCCAAAGTATTTCTGATACGAGCAATGCTGTATGGAGTTACTTCCCATACACCTGCCCGCTCAATTACGAGCAGGGCTCAGCTGTTGATCATGACATTTTGCTCCATTTGCAATGTATCATATAATGTAACTAATTTGAAAAAAGAACTTGGATTCACATCAGAAAGATAAGAACTAACTTAATACCAACTGTCCCTGGTTCGATATATGATATGTACATTGAATTTTTCGTTTAGCCCATATCCTATCCCATAACACGGAAGAGGAGTTTATGAGCTATACTGCAGCCAGCCACCAGGGGTTGCTCAAGATGTTTTGGCTTCAGTTCCTGGATCCTTTTTGTCATCTTTTTAATCAGTCAACTTTGCAGAGGTGTGAGCATGGGTAGAGATTTTTGTTGTTTCTTTGATGAAAACCTGAAACCTTTTTAGCATTCTTAGAATATAATCAGTGTTTCATCTGAATAACACATTACTGTCTACTTAAAGCAACATTTCAAGCCTGTAGGAAGTGAATATTACTCCAAAAATAAAATTTTTCTAGAATTCTCCTCAGTCTGTAAACATTATTAGACTCTTCAATCAGTAACAAAAACACAAGGTGATTGACCGCTGCTGTGCTTAAAGATAGCAGTGTTGTGCAACACGGCAGTAAACATTAGGTAGATTATGTAAAGACACAGCAGCAGGAAGGCGTCTGCATTGCTGTGACTGATGAAGGTAACGGTAATGAATTACATGGCAAATGGACCATTTTTTCCAGGACACGGCAAAATGAACACTGTGTGCTTCATTAATGCTGTCTGAACAAGCGAGATGTGACTCCTGTTATTCTCTGTTTACGGGAAAACAGCTGGGCATGAGACCTTCTGTCAGCAGGGGACAAACATCCCATTATAACACAGAAAATACCTGAACCATCTCTATGTGTACACACACAACATAAAATATTTGAAATCCAGACCTTCAGTTTTCCTCACCTTTGAAAATCAAGCTGTAAAATCAAGTCATAGTCTCCTCATCCCCCTGCTGGTGGACAAAGTAACTGAAAAAGCTGGGGAATTTTCTGTTTTTGCATGTATATAATGCTATGCTATGCTAGATGCATGTAGTGGAGTGTGAGTGGCTATGGTGAGGTGGATATGAGGTATGTGGTGAACTCAGGTGTGATTAAAACTGGGGGATTAGGTCTGGAAGCTGAGGTTTGAATTGTAAAAAATATTAAATATTTAAATTCACAACAATCTTTGGAGCATTAGGTTGTCTCCTGGGTCACTTTTTCAACATTCCAAGACAGTGTCATTCTGGGTGAACTAGTTAGAAAGATGTATATGCATGTGTTTTTATTACATTTCTCAGTTCTTAGCTGATAGCAGTAGCAGATGTTTTTTAATAGCAACACAACACGTTTATATGGTGATTCCTCTTCTCTGTATAACTGGTATTTAGTATGATTTCTATTTGTGTGAATGTCTTGAGTATTTTATATAGAAAAATAACTCTGGTGTTCATAGTAATGAAGGAACAGCAACATGGCTTATTGGTGTGATTGCTTTTAATAGAGCTCGTTTACACAGAGGAAGAAGATATGTCCATCTGTGATATTTGTGTGGAAACATAATTGATGGGTTCTGTCTTTAATGATATTTGTCTAAAGTCAGACTGAGGAGCAGCAACATTTAGGACTTCAGTTTTGTCTGATAATTATTAAAAGTTGTTTTGTCCATTAAACCTTGTTATTGTGGATACATTTTATCTTGCTGATAAACCAAAGACGTGTCCCCAGATTAAATTAAGTGACGTTGTCTGCTTTCTGTAGTATGTATGTCAGTATGGAAATAATTGATAGTCCAGCCATTCCCAGAATCCCAGTGTTATTTTCCTGTTCTGCTCACTGGCTGCAGCAGTGGTTATGTGATGTAACAGTGTGGAAGGAAAACAGGAAGGTCTTCTTATCAGTGCTCTGATGTCACAACAGTACAGGTGTGACCTCGATATCTGGGAATGGAAAAATCTAGAGTAACATGTTGTCCTGCTTGTCTATGTTTATTTTTTCCACATGGATGTGTTGACTGGAAAGATTCTCACTGCTCTGCACACAAGAAGATTCAGTGTCCCTGTGAAGCTATATGGATACTGACATGCACAAATGCACAAACCAAATTTGACAACATAAAACAAAATTTAAATGAAAAATGAAAAAAAAATTAAATGAAATGTAAACTATCCAAACTGTATATTTTGTAAGATATTTCCATGATTAACTCCAACAGAAAATTTGTTTTGGGTCATGTTTGCTGTTAGCAGGAATACACAAAAACTACTGGTTAAATTTTATCACAAATTGGTTAGAGGATATGGAACTGGCCAAGGAAGAACCCAGAAACATGTGGTGCTGATCCAGGAATTTTAATTTAGGAACTGTTGGACCTTTGTGGATGTATGTTAGCTACTGAGAGTGCAATTTGAAGAAACAGTGATTAAATTATATAAAAATGAGTGTGTATTGTGTTGCAGAGAGTTGTGTAGTTTTAGCTGGGGGATGTAAATGAGCAGCAAATTCGCTAAGTTTCACAAGCTCTCTTAATGTTTAGTCTAAAAAAAAGTCAATAAAACAAAGAGATAAAATGTCAAGAAAGGAAATATTCTTATAGCTATTTTCCTTACTAAATAAAAATGTAAAACTATACAATTGAAGTTTCGTTTAGCAGCTTGGCTCATCTTATAATTGTTCAAATAAGACAAATCAATTCTGCATTTGCAATTTTAAAAGTTAAACCATTTAAGTTTTAGTAATCCTCTGGGGGCTTAAAATCTAATTGAATATCTTATGGAACTAAGTCTTTCTGTATTTATTATTTATACAGTTCAAGATTACAAGAGCAGTGCATATTTAAAAAAGAAAGACATTTACAGTATATGGATGATGGATGAAAAAAATCTACCTCTCCAACCCTGTTGGTGGACGTGCTGTTATTAACTATTACTGGGGCCATATTTTTCTCTTGGTCTGTTTATTCCATCCAGTCGTAGAGATGCAGATTGCGATTGAAAAAACAAAATAACTTTCCAAAAATATAGTATAAAGATTAGAAGTGGCCACATCAACAATTTGGTAAGTTCTCAAAGGTAATGAATGCACTGGTGAGCTCAGTAACATAAAATGGCCTGGAAGATCACAGAAGACAACCAAAGTGGGTGATGGCAGAATCCTTCCATTGGTGAAGAAAAACCCCTTCACAACATGTTCGGATTAGACTTTGCCAGAACACATCTAAAAAAGCCTCCCAAGTTCTGGAATGAGTTGTTTTGGACACATGAAACCAAGATAAACTTGTGACCAAAAAAAGGGAAGACAAAAGTCAAGTCTGGAGGAGGAAAGGAACAGCTTACGATCCAAAGCAAACCACATCATGTGTCAAACATGGTGGAGTCAGTCTGATGGCATGGGCATGTATGGCTGCCATTGGAACAGGCTCACTGCTGTTTATTGATGATGTGACTGCTGACAGAAGTATCAGTATGAATTCTGAGGTGTATAGGGTTATACTGTCTGCTCACATTCAGTCGAATGCTACAAAACTGATAGGATGGCTCTTTATAGTACAGATGGATAATAACACTAAACATACTGCAAAAGCAACTTTAGATTTTTTGAAGGCAAAAAAATGGAATATTCAGTCACCTGATATCAACCCAATAGAGTATCACGTACAGGAAATGACTGGGCTCCAAAAAGCAAACCAAGACACAAGGAAAAGTCAAAGTCCGTTTACAACCTCCACAACTCGCTATAATTTATTCCTTAGATGTTCTACGTAGGAAATTTTAGAAATTGGTGGATTGCAAACCATAAGCAGGGATCCTCAGCCATGATGCTGACTGCTTATTTCATGAATTGTTCTGGTATATAAAAACACCACATGGACATGTTAACAAGGTCAAAACTGTGATTTTCATCTGAAGCATTCTTTAATACTTACCTCATCTCACCTATTAATTCTGAGACAAATATCAGAACTCAGATAAATGTTTCGAATGTGTCCCTAATCCTCTTCCATAAAAAAAAAAAAATCTGGGGTTTTATGTCCATGAAAAATCCTTGTTCATCTAATTGCACACATTTATTTTGTTTAACTGCTCAGAGGGAAGCATGCATTTACTTGTGGATGAAAGGCTAGCAACGCTAGCTAGCATTTCATCTTAGCCAAGTATGCTGTTACTATTTAAATAAGCTCAAGACTTTTTGTGTGTTGCTATGGTGTAGTTCGGGAGAAATAAAGTAGTTTCTCCATCGAACTGCTCACAACGAGCTCTGTGAATTCCCTTGAGTAAATGGGGCATGATTTCTGGAGAGGGCATTGCTGTTGAGTTCTTCTAATGCTCGGATGTCATGTGTGCTGTCAATAAAGGACGACTGAGCATCTTCAAAATTTAACCGTGGATTTAACCTAAAATTGGCAACTAAAGTTGTCAGAGTAAAATGCAGTACATTACCATTAGAAAAATTAATAGAATTCCAAATACTAAAATGGATTTTGTACTTTTCTTCCTGAGCAGGTTTTCACTTCACATTAAAAATTATCTGTATTAACCATCCATATTTGATTAAATAAAGTTTTGATTTACATAGAGTATTTGTACATTTCAACTCTGGTGTGTACTTTTAGGTCAGTTTTCACCTGAGAAACTTCTGTCTTCTAAAGCCTAAACTGATCATTACCTACTTCTTTATCTGCAAAAATGGAGAGGTGTCTCATTTTAAATGGCTCTTTTGTTTCAGTGTTGTTTCAGAAGGTGATAAAGGCCACATGTGAAAAATGATGATTGAGTTTTGACATTTTTCTAAGAATTTTCCAAAATGTTGCAAACCAGAAATGTATTGAAGTGGATATGGGCCAAATGTGAACCATGTATATGTACTCTTTTTTAGTTTCTAAAATTGCGACTTTAAAATTGACTTTTTTCAAAATTGTGGAAAAAAATCTGTGTCTCAAAAAAATTCTGGGAAAAAAAAATCAATATCTGAGTTGTTTATTTTCAGAAAAAATTCTGAGAACATATTTTGATAAGAAGAGGCAGAATTCTGAGAAAAGAGCTGTATTTCTGCAGAATAAAAAGCAGAATTCTGACTTTAAGCTTGGAATCAAGAGGGCAAATTCTTCGAAAAACAAAACTCAAATCATTTTTTTCATGTGGCCCTAATCCTTCCATAGGTATGTTACTGTTGCCTCTGCTGTTTATCAGGTCTTATCTTTATTTTGTTTTCAATAGTGAGATGAGAAAATGGGCATGCTCATGACAGTGAATTAAGTGTGTAACTGTTGCACATAAATAATAAAATGTGATTGTAAAATGAATTAAACAATTTCAAATAGCTCCATAAACGCTAGTCAATGATATATACTATATGTGTAACACATATATGTTACATCATTATAGAATCCATATGTATGGATTTTCGGATAGAATAATTTCAAAACATAACAAAATGGCACGATAACCTTTTTCCTAGGAATTTCTCACATATAAGAAATTCCAATTTATACACTTAAAAATGCCATATGCAAGATTACATTATACCTACAACACATACTGTATAATGTAATGTTGCATTCGTGTAACGTTGAGGGAAAAAAAATAGAAATTATAATCAAAATATTTGTTTATTTTTCAGATTTTTCAGACAGCACATGAATGCAGCATAAATCCAGATAACAATGGAATCTCTCTTATGTGCAGGTTGTTCAGTGACAGCTGTTACAAAATGGGTGTTTATTTTGTTGCTGTGATTGTTATATGACTCCATATTGCGTACTGTAAAGTTGCCTGATTGTGTTCCGGAAACCTTGAAGTTTGACCCGGATGGAGGTCTGCTTGTGTAATATATGTCTGTTCATCAGGGGGGGGAAATAACAGTCCTGCAGTTCTGTTATTCCTCCTGGGCAGCAGCGCTTTGCCCAGTCATGTCGTTCTGAGGAGGAGGAGGCAGATAACGTTGGCTAGTGACAGCAGAAACACACCGTGTGATTGGCCCAGGATCGCCAGGTCCATCCCTCAGCCCTCCAGTGGGCTGTCCACGCCGATCAGCTGTTGGAGCTGCACAACAACAACAAAGGAAGGAGCAGTCAGGGAACTGAGGAGGAAACGAACTGGAGGAAAAAAAACTAAGTGTACTTGGACTCCTGAATTACAGTCCCTTTTTTTTTTTTAATCATTTATTTCTTCCGCGAAGAAAACTCACGTTTTTTCTATTTATCGGAAAATAAAGCATCTACCTCTGTTTGTAGGATTTCCAGCCGACTGAAACTGTTTACATCTTCTGCTTCAGCTGCAGGTGAGCTCTTTGTTGTCTTCTCGGCGACCGTTAGCGGCTTCGGTGCCTCCCTTTCCAAATTCCGACAATGTTTTCCATTGTATCTGCTACAGAAACATGTCGTGCTTTGACAAACGAGCAGAGGTCCATCACAAATTTTGTGTATTTGGAGTTTATATTGTTTTTACCCGGCTTCCTCCGCAGCATTAGCTTAATCCTGCTAGAGGCTACTTATGCTAGAGCTAGCCGTTTCCGTTCAGCAAGTCATCGTTAGTTTGCTGGACATGACGACCAAACCATCTCACACGTTTATGGAAAACTATTGTCATCATATATATCGTGTGACGACCGTTCCATGTTTATAGCGTGTTCAAAGCGAGAGTTCGCTGCTTTTCTCACCCCGCTCTAAAGTCAAGTTGGTCCGTTTTACACTGTTTGCTCGAACGTAACACTTAGCGTGAAAACGTTATCGTTTAACTTGTGGTTGGAAGTTCACTGTTTTGAGGTGTTTTTGTTTGTATTTACATTTACCAAATCAGTGCTTATCCTTTTAAGTATAATTCAGAGATGATGGCTGTTGGGTCGTCGCAGGAAAGTTTGGTTGATGAAATGTATGCAAGGTCAGTAAAAAGCCTGAACCCCCCCCCACCCCACTGCTCCTCACTGCGTCTGCGTCATTAACCAGCTGTAACAATCTGTTGTCTGTTAGTTGAAATGTGTGTAATGAGGGCATTCTCCTCCTCCTCTGCGTGCCTGGTTGGCTGCTTAATCCTGCAGATCTGAGGGCTGTACTGGTCGCGCAGTCCACCTCGTCTGTTTCACTTGCTGGTTTGGTGTAGTAGTTGCTCAGATTACAGTGTCCCGCGACAGAAAGTTGCGACTCTAAACTAAAAAAACACAGGAGGTCAGCGCGGTGTCGCTCGATAACGAGCTGAACACGCAGTGACAGATGATGATCGGGTGGAGGAGGAACAGGTACAGCAGATTATCTGCCGTTGTCACACAGGTAAAACCCTCTTCTGACTGCCCGCTCGCCTTTCACAGACTCCACTCGGGGACTTTTCGTCCCCAGAAACAGCGGAGAATAACGAATGGGCTTTGAACGTAGCACAACGCGGGGATGATCCGAATTTCGCGTTTATTTATAAAAAAAATTCAATTTTAATTATGAGAATTAAAAGTCAGAATTCTGAGATTAAACGTAGACTTTTCACGTGAAGTGAATATAAAAGTGTATTTTTTATGTGACCACTCCTGAGTCAATTTGGGATCTCAGTGCTGCAAAGACACACAGACTCCACCTTTAATTAAGGCCCGAGCGTGAAATATGTAAGAAATGCAAGGAATCATTGCTATGCCTATGACTAAGTCACATTTTTGGGGTTTTTGCCATGCTTGAAAACTCATGAAACCTTAAAATACACAAACAAGGTTTGAAATGTGCTTACAGTAAAGCTTTGGACAATGTTAGAGGCAAAATGGCTCCCTAGCGCCCCCTAAAGACCACAATTTGCTGCAAGAATTACCAAGACGTTCACAATTCATATGTAGATCATCTCTGGAAAAAAAAAGCCTATTGGTGTGATGACCTTAACCCAACAGGAATTTAGCCATTTTGAATTGAAACCTAACCTTTTTTGCAGTTTGTGCACCTTGTGCTTTAACAAATTCCTCCTCATACCCAAGTGAATTTAACAATTTCCACGCCATCAAAATGTATAGTTGTACTCTTTGAGACTTTTTGTTGCATGGTGGAGCTGCAGTGGTGCAGCAGATGTTGATGTTTCACCATGAAACACATTTTTTTTCAAATAATATGTAATATATATTCTTTTTCCTTTTCTACCCTTATTTTGTCTTCTGCTGCACTGCTGTGACCTGTGAATCTCTTTGATGATGGATTAAGTCTTTTATATAATATAAAGACATAAAAGAAATAATTTAATGACATTGTTAAGTTTGTGGTATAAATAAGCTCCACTGCAGGTGAAAATCTGCAGTTCACAGGGGACAAGGTAGGGAACGCTCTATTCTGGATAAACTTTATTCTCACTCAATCTCTCTCCTGGAATGATAAAGGGGACCAAAAACAAAACAAAAGAACATTAATATTCCCTTGAATAAAATTACAGCAAGTCTCTGCTTTCGCATGACCTCTCATTTGTGTGTAGAATATGAAAGAACAAATCAGTGGGGGTGAAAATGTGTCAGGTGGCCCATGGGTAGAGCATTTTTCATGTGTGCAAATCAATGTGCTTGTTATTTGAATCATGTTTGGTGTAGGGAGGACCCACCCACTTTTTTTTACCTTAATTTCAATGGATTTGACAATGATTGTCATTGACTAATTTGGTTAAGAATGAGGAGGGGAGGAGGTAAATTGTTGTTAGGTGGCTCATATACTGTATATACAGCTAGTAGTGAATGATATAATAGCTAAGAAGTTGCTGTGCTTGATTTGTGAGTGTGTGGAGTAGTTAGTGCCAATTCAAGGTAAGTATTATGGTATTATGCTGTATGTGTGCGGGTTTGAGTGCTCAATC
>KV751342.1:5497337-5516179 GCA_001698575.1 Mola mola
GCGACTCGCTGCCCGTTACAAATGAATGGAGGCTCCGCTTGAACGCGATCAGAAACCGCAATAGTGTGTCCTACTTGTCTGCCACAGCAAAGGGGTGAGGACATACATCCCTTTCGAACCTCTCGGCGTGGTTCGTTTGCAAAAATTTCAGTTCAGATTTGAACATTTAGCGCGTTTGTGTGAACCGGGAACGGGCATGCGCAGTGGTCAGTTCCTGGTATGCGGATATAAAGATTGGCGCCGGCGCCACAGCTGATTCATCCATCACTGAGGAGGTAAGACCAAGGAGTCGGACTGGCCATCCGCTCCGATTTACTCACTTTAGTAGTGTATTTCTGCTGGCAGATCCTTCCTTAGGTTTGTGTCATGCGTTTTGATCTTAAATGCTCGTTTTCTCCGCGCAGCTTCGCGTTTGTGGAATTGAATCTGGACGAGGGAGACTGCAGCTACAGCCCACTCTTTAACTCGTATTTTACCGCGTTTGAAAGCGTTTTAACGTTTGGGCTCGTCTACTTTTGGACTCGTCTGAATCTTGTACTTCACACTGGAAGTGTGGGACTTTAGTTTAGGGACAGTTTCAGGGTTTGTGTTAAACGTGAGCTTACGAACACACACCAGGACTCCTCTTGCGACCTGGAAACTCTTGGAACAGTCTGTTTTCAAGTTGCATCCCGCGTGTTTGGCTGTGTAAATAACTCAAGCAAGTGTTGAGCTGTCTTGTGTTTGTGCACGCCAAAGCGGTGGAATCTCAGTTTATCCGTCCGTCGGGGTGAGCTGGTTATTGTTGACCTAGTTAGCAGTTGCCGGCCTAAGTTTGCTAATTACCGTAGCCTTGTGGGTGTCTGGATTCACCCGACCTTAGTGGCCCGTACAGGACTTTGAAAGAGCTTTCTTCCAGAAACGTGGTTCTCAGGAGTCTATTCCATCGGTTGAGAATTGATTAAAGTCCATATTGTTCATCTTAAGCGGTCGGTTCCACTACTTTTCATCGCAGCCCTGCACTAATTTACAGGGAGGCAGGGCTCAAATACTCCCGCTTTGGCGCTGCGGAAATTGGCGCGTCTTTGAGTTTTAGTACTCAAATAAAGTTAGTATTTCGTCTCTTTCGTATATTTAAATAACCGTAAAGCTACCTGGAAAATGTGTACTTCGTTGCCAGAGTCAAGAACCCCGGATTGAAATGCGGCATTTTGGAGCTTTTTTTGTTTGAACCCGAGGGAACAGGCAGCCCCCCTTTTTTTGGCCGGACTAGCTTAAGGAGTTTGTCTGGCTAGTTCGGCTCGTCGATATCACTCTTATATCGGGTCTGTCAATTAATATTAAACTCTGGTTTTCACCGTCTACATATGCTTGTGCTTTACCTTCATTACCCATTAAGTGTTGTTAGGTGAGGAGATTTTGTCAGTCCTGGTGGCCCCAAGCTACCTGTGTTATAACAAGCTAACCACGTCTTGTTCCAGGTTTATAATAACCTTTACATGTAATTCCTGTGTCGTATTTTGGGGGCCCTGGTTCGAGGACCATCTTCTGGAGTAATTAGAGGGCGTGTAGCTCCCTCGTGTCATTATTTCTATTAATTTCCCTTGATTCGTTCATGTTACATGCTGATGTAGCATCTGTAGGGCAGTACACATCATGCACATCTAAGGTGTATCCTTTTGTTTACTGAGACCCTTGCATGTGTTCTGTCAGTGATTCTAAAGGTGCGCCTGTCTCACCCGATCTTCTTTTTCCCTGCAGGGGAGCCATAGATACTGTCACACCATGTCCAGACGCAGGTGAGAGCTGGCAGGGTTTGTTCTCAAACTGTGGTCTTGGGGCCTTATAGGAGAGAAGTTCCATCCTCCTACTCTGATAATCAATGACACAAATTTTATCAGCTCTTAAGCTAAAACAGGATTATAGAAGTAAAGAAATCTAGGATAATAACATAAAATCAGATGTTTGAGATTTCTGGTGTTTCAGTCCTATTTCCAGATCTATAGGTCTAAAATTTTTCGATGTACGTTTTTCATTCCATATTACTCCTGTATGAAGTTCAATTGCTAGGACTGACAGGAAGCAGAGAAAGGCAGTAATGTACACACATACATACGCATATGCAGTATCCTTACAGATATTAAGTCAAAAACACACAGGTGTTTCACTGTAAGTATCTACTCAATGTTACCAGACACTTACAATAACATTTGACATTTTAAACAGTCATTGAACTCCATACTTGAGTTTTGTTTTTTTTTGTTTTTTAAAGGTAATTTTCACAAATGGCCTTGATCCTCCTCTAGAACTTGGACAGAATGTTAAAACAGTGAAATTTTGGATAAGTATTCATCAATAATATTGATTTAAAGACTGAAGTGGATGAGAGTGAATATTAGAACTCTTAATGAATTCAGAAATTATTTCATTTTACTATAATTCAGATCATATTTTGTGATATTTTTGGCTCAGGTTGGGAAATACAGGGTGTCTCCTTTTGAATAATGAATTATTCACAGCCCCATCTTCCCTCATATTCTGTAGAATTACAGGCACTTCAAAAAAACAACATAGTCGTTTTTAAATAGTCATTGATGAAATATGGTACAGATGGTCCAGCTGAAGAACTAAATTGATGTATGCCAATTGAAAATGACACAAAAGGCGATTAAATGCTAGCAGCTATTAGCTTTCTGAACCTTAAACTGATGATATGTATTTATTTTTTCATTTCAGCAGCCGCATCACTTTGCAAGATAGAGATTCAAACACACTTGAGCCGCTGACCAGAGCCCCACTAAAGAAGAGGAAGTCAGAGGTTTGTGTCCAACTTCTATCTAATTTTTTTTTTTTTTAAGTCTTCCTAGGAGGCTTTCTGCGCTGTGAAGTGTGCTAAAATTGGTTCATTTGTTTTAATTTTCTTTTCCAGCCATCAAAGAAGAAACTACAACCTGAACCTGCTGCAAAGAAACAAAGCTATGAGATACAGGTCAGTGTGTGTGTTTATAACTGATAAGGACTCAGACAGAGATGTGTGTTACCAGTTTGTTATCATCTTGAGGCCCCTTCCTCCCACTGCGTCCTGCCCTCTCCTCTGTGGCTTCCTGTATTTAAGCTTGTTACTGTGTAAAGGATTGAATTTTTGGGATTGATTTTTCTTTTTATCTTTGAAAGGAACAGATCATGTTATTAGATGAGGTCTGTATGCGAGGAGCCCAGACTCGTGTTTCTGACCATGCAGTGCCATCTTTTCACCACTTAGTGTCACCAGTTAGCTTTGTTCAAAAATGTATTTATTTATTATTTGTACTACATTTAATTACAGGGAAAATTAATGTGATTTACATTAAAATGTTTTCAGAAGCAAATTAAATGCAACAATTAAATTTGTAGATTAAAACCTAGTTTGAGACATGTAAATCAAAAGGAACACTACTTCAAATTTCTGCAGAAATGGCCCATTGTATTTCTCATTGCTGCCAAGCTATGTCCGTGAAGGTTCTCAGTCATCCAGGTCATCTTAATCTTAGTGTTTAGTAGGAAGCAACTGGACTTCTTATTTTGTTTGAAGACGTTTCATCTCTCATCCGAAAGGCTTCTTCAGTTCTGAGGGTCAGTGCGGGAAACTCAGGTATTTAACCCAGAGTGGGTAGAGACAATCACCAACAAGGTGGATGTGGTTGAAAGCACCATGTCTGGGGGGGGGGGATCCTCTGGCTAGGCATCATGTGAATCGTTAAGGTCTCATGAGCCCAGGTGTGAATCAATCAAGAGTGTTTGCCCCTCACCCCTGGTTTCATGTGACACCTTGTGCTCACATGGCCCCAGGTGTGCATGAAGGTTAAACTGCCTGGGGAGGGCTCCCAGGACAGCATTGTAGGTTGCAAACAAGTGGTGTCTTAGTCCACCACCTCTGTTTAGAGAAGGTTTCTCCTAGTGGACATAGATGGCCTCTTTTACTCCTCTTTCAAGCCATCTGTCTTCTCTGTCCAGAACGTGGATATTGAAGTCCTCAAAGGAGTGATCTTTCTCCTTAAGATGCAGATGTACATCTGAGTCCTGTCCCAATGAGGTGGCTCTCCTGTGTTGTGCAATGCGTCTGTGGAGGGGCTGTTTGGTTTCCTCTATATAAAGGTCAGAGCAATCCTCTGTGCATTGAACGGCATACACAACATTACTGAGTTTATGCCTGGGTGTGTTGTCCTTGGGGTGGACCACTGTCTGTCTTAAGGTCTGGCCTGGTTTGAAGTTAACTTGAATTTTGTATTTTTGGAAGATTCTTCTGAATCTTTCCGATAGACCTGCCACATATGGGATGACCACGTTCTTCCATTTTTCACTTTCTGCCTCGGGTGGTTTTTTTGTGACGCCTTTTGGACGATTTGAAAAAAAGGTCCACTTCAGGTAGCCACATGTCTGGAGCGCTGTCTCGATGTGTATCAATTCGCTCTGTTTTCCATCTGTGCTTGAGGGAACCTTCTGGGCCTGGTCTTGTAATGTCCGGATTACCCCCAGTTTGTGCTCCAGTGGGTGGTGGGAGTCAAACAAGAGGTACTGGTCTCTGTGTGTGGGCTTCCTGTAGACTTCGATGCTGAAGTTACCATCCTTACCAAGAGACACCGCACAATCCAGGAAGGGCAAACTGTTATCTTTCGTATCCTCCCTGGTGAACTTGATATTCTTGTCCACCGCATTTAAGTATCGAGTGAAAGCCTCCAATTCTTGAATTTTGATTTTGACCCATGTGTCATCCACATATGTGAACCTGTGGCTGGGAGTTGTTCCTGTGAAGGAGTTCAGAGCCCTCTCTGCCAAGCTCTCTCTGTCTGCATGTTTATTCAGAATTATCAACAGGAGATCCTACTTAGACACTTGCTATACTGCTACTCTGAGGCATGCCATTGAATTTTTCCCCTCTCACAGAAGTGCTGGTCAGAGGATGGAGCGAGTCCGTGTGTCCTCATCGAAACTCCCCACAAAGAGCTGGAACCCGCTGATCCATCGGGCTTCAAACAGTACCAATTCAAGAACATTTTCATTAATGCCTCCCCCATCCCTCGCCTCAGGTAAATCTAAGTACTACACTGCCTGCTTTTACTACACTAAACTAGGGTCTAATTCACTTGTCCATCATGCGACTCGTGACTTTGTATACAGAGCTCACCGTCTCATCCATCCACACGTCAAATGGTATTTAAGCAGCTATTTCTAAATAATGGCATTAATATTCACCATCCCCGTTACGTGGTGGAAGACCTTGTCCAGTGCTCACAAGATAACAAGCTCCCCATGTTTCCACAGTTTGTAGACCTTTTTTTTTTTTTTTTTTTGTTGCTTTCCTACATAAGGTTAACCACTAACTGCTTTTAAATCTCTCTTTTGTGGGTCTCACACATGACCTGAGAGCCACTCCTGCTTCTGGTGCTATCTCAGAACGACCCTCCTTAGATTCTTTTTTTATAAAAGTCAAACTCCATACTGGAGTAATATTCACAAAGATATGTATTTTGTGAAATTTTAGCACCTAAAAGAACAGAAATAGGCCTTAAGTTGGAAAAAAATACCAGAACACTCCTTTTAAAATGAATCAATCCTGGGAGTACATTTAATCCATCATAACTACAGTTGTAAAATCTAGAAGAGCCGCATGATTTAAATTTAATTAACATTTGAAGTAGCCCTTGTTAAAGAGAAAGTTGGCTTCACGAAACAGAAATTCTGGGTAATTTCAGACCCAGCAAGTCAACCTTGTGTCACTGAGCAGCTGTCCTAAGGATAAAAACATCCAGATTATTTTACCAGATCCTGAACTTGGATATAAAGTGGCTTTTTGTTTATTTTTTGATACAACAGTGATAGAAGTGTTGCTGACACAAGCCACAATGGCTAACAAAGAACGAGATGGTTAAAGACCTGGTGTTTGTCTTACAGTTGGGCTAATTCAGACGACGTGTGGATAAAAATGCTCAACAAGGAGCTGAAGTATGTTCACGACAAGGGCTACCTGCAGAGGCACCCTAAGCTGCAGCCCAAGATGAGGGCCATTCTGCTGGACTGGCTGCTGGAGGTGAGGGCTGAGCTGAACCTAGAACCTGAAGATAAGGAGTCTCGTGTTTAGCGCCATTTTAAACAACTAGACAGTTATCAAGTGTGTGTGTTTGTGCACACGCAGGTAAGCGAAGTGTACAGTCTTCATCGACAGACGGCCTACCTCGCTCAGGACTACTTCGACCGATTTATGCTGACCGAGGAGGACAAAATGCAGCTTCTTGGGATCACGGCGCTCTTCATCGCCTCCAAGATCGAGGTGAGTCCCTTCTCATGCTCATCCAACCACATGTGCACTCACAAAATAGACATTTCTAATAAGTCTGTTCTTGATTCAGGAAATCTACCCTCCCAAAATCTTTGAATTTGCTTACGTCACTGATGGGGCGTGTGATACGTGGGAGATCCAGCAGATGGAGATTCACATGCTTAAGGTGAGAATACACAGCCAGACAGCTCCAGCAGGTCTGAAACATTATTGGGTTAGTAATACATAGTCTCTGTCACTCTATCAGTATATATCTCCTAAGATTTGGGATATATCCTGATATGGATATACAGTAGTGTTCAAAATAATAGCAGTCCAATGTGACTAACCAGATTAATCACCGTTATTAGTATATTTTTTATTGCTACATGGCAAACAATTTACCAGTAGGTGCAGTAGATTCTCAGAAAAACAAGACCCAGCATTCATGATACGCACGCTCTTAAGGCTGTGCAATTGGGCAATTAGTTGAAAGGGGTGTGTTCAAAAAAATAGCAGTGTCTGCCGTTGACTTTACAAACTCAAAACTATTTTGTACAAACTTTTTTGTTTCTAGGATTTAGCAATCCCGTGAATCACTAAACTAATATTTAGTTGTATGACCACAGTTTTTTATAACTGCTTCACATCTGTGTGGCATGGAGTCAACCAACTTGTGGCACCTTTCAGCTGTTATTCCACTCCAAGATTCTTTAACAACATTCCACAATTCATTTACATTTCTTGGTTTTGCTTCAAAAACAGCATTTTTGATGTCACCCCACAAGTTCTCGATTGGATTAAGGTCCGGGGATTGGGCTGGCCACTCCATAACATTAATTTTGTTGGTTTGGAACCAAGATTTTGCTCGTTTACTAGTGTGTTTGGGGTCATTGTCTTGTTGAAACACCCATTTCAAGGGCATGTCCTCTTCAGCATAAGGCAACATGACCTCTTCAAGTATTTTGACATATGCAAACTGATCCATGATCCCTGGTATGCGATAAATAGGCCCAACACCATAGTAGGAGAAACATGCCCATATCATGATGCTTGCACCACCATGCTTCACTGTCTTCACTGTGTACTGAATTCAGAGTTTGGGGGTCGTCTCACAAACTGTCTGCGGCCCTTGGACCCAAAAAGAACAACTTTACTCTCATCAGTCCACAAAATGTTCCTCCATTTCTCTTTAGGCCAGTTGATGTGTTCTTTGGCAAATTGTAACCTCTTCTGCACATGCCTTTTTTTTAACAGAGGGACTTTGCGGGGGATTCTTGTAAATAGATTAGCTTCACACAGACGTCTTCTAACTGTCACAGTACTTACAGGTAACTCCAGACTGTCTTTGATCATCCTGGAGCTGATCATTGGCTGAGCCTTTGCCATTCTGGTTATTCTTCGATCCATTTTGATGGTTGTCTTCCGTTTTCTGCCACGTGTCTCTGGTTTTGCTCTCCATTTTAAGGCATTGGAGATCATTTTAGCTGAACAGCCTATAATTTTTTGCACCTCTTTATAAGTTTTCCCCTCTCCAATCAACTTTACTGATTGAATGCCACACTGCTATTTTTTTGAACACACCCCTTTCAACTAATTGCCCAATTGCACAGCCTTAAGAGCGTGCATATCATGAATGCTGGGTCTTGTTGGTTTTCTGAGAATCTACTGCACCTACTGGTAACTTGTTTGCCATGTAGCAATAAAAAATATAATAATAACAGTGATTAATCTGGTTAGTCACATTGGACTGCTATTATTTTGAACACTACTGTATATAGCCCAGAGCCTATCTATCTGTAATTAGCAAATTGTTGTTTGTTTAAATATTTGGTTTTTAGAATTCCCATATTGGCTGTTTCTTGGGAAAAAAAAAAAAAAAAAAAGTTTAGGGACCTTTATGGGAGATTTGAGTTCTAACTAGATTCTTTAATTTTTGGGCACAAAAAAGTACTATGGACATGCTTTATATATAATTAAGCAAATCAGCGTACTGTAATACCAGGAAACTACAAATTTGTTGAAGAATGTGACTATCTTCAAAAGACACTTGAAGGCACCAATTTCCCATTTAAACAAACTAGTTAAGTATAACATTAAACAATGAAGGTCTTATTTTCACAACTTGGATCAGAGACAGATACAAATATTACAAAGTGTTAAGAGATCAAGCCTAAATCTCAATTGGCTGCCAAAATGAACACAAGAGTTTGGCTGCTTTCACAGGACTGCATGAAGGACAACATTCTGGGCTTAATTTAGAAAAAAAAAAAAAAAAAAACCAAAAACATAAAATACATGTTAGACGGGAAAAATAACACTTGGAAGATGATGTTTCTATGCGGTTTGAAAAATCCCTTAACGTGTTCTGTTCTGCTGACACACAGAGTGTGTAGTCGAACAGGATTGTTGAACAGCTCTGTGTTGTAATGCAGGCACTGGATTGGAACCTGTGTCCAGAGACTCCCATCTCCTGGCTGAAGCTGTACGCCCAGGTCGAGGCCCAGACGGACGGGGAGAACTTCCTGGTGCCGCAGTTCTCTCAGGAGACCTACATCCAGATTACACAGGTACATTCACCGCCGAGCCACCTGCACGCCAAGCTTCTCACACTGCCTTTGCAAGGTGCTGACCTCTGACACCTGTTTTACAGCTGTTGGACCTGTGCATGATGGATATCAACTCGTTGGACTACAGCTACAGCATCCTTGCCGCCGCAGCCTTCTGCCACTTCTCTACTTTCAACATTGTTCATAAAGTTTCAGGTGAGTTTGAGTCTAAACGATCAGATCAGAGATGTGTAACCACTGGATTTTGAATACGTCATTTACTTTTCTTTGCACAGATTTTTTTCCCCCAGCATCTCCTTTTAAGACAAAATTTTAAAAGTAAATATTTCTGGAGGTCCTAACCTGTCGTATCTCTGTTAGGCTTGACGTGGGACAGCGTGGCCCCATGCGTTCGGTGGATGACTCCTTTTATGGACACACTGCGATCTGAAGCCACACCTCAACTCAAAGACTTTCCCAGAGTCAAGTCTGACGACAGACACAACATTCAGACGCACGTGGTGTATCTGGATCTGCTGGTGAGCATCAGGCACAACAGATGACTCTTGGTACAATATCCCCACACCAGTCTGTATGTCAGATGCTAGTTGTTCACAGTGAGTGTGTCCTAAAACAACAACAAAAACAACAACAAAGCCTTATACTCGCGTAAAACAGCGGTATTCAGTGTCCAACGGTTTGTATCTGATAAAGCTTATACGGATGACCAGAGCAAGCTTCTACTGTTTTCTTGTGACAGTGAAGACACCTGCAAGGCAAATTCACTTGTCACTCGCATCATTTCAGAGAAGATGTTGGCACTCAAAAGAACTAGAAAAACACCGACATGGGTCAAGATCATTTAGACCTTCTACAGACCAATAATTGTGAATTCTGCAAAACAAATCAAACCTTGTATCAACACAAACTGAAAACTACTTGGAAGGGCCAATTAGCTTAACACAGCTAGACAATGCAATGACAGCGCATGATGGAATGTTGGAAATAAACTTGCATTGTTGCCACTAACTACCCTCAAAATGTTACTACAAGTGTATGGTAACATGAAGTAGATACCTACAGTCAAACGGCCATGTGTATTGGGACTCCATAATTGTATGGCTACTGTATATGAAATTAATGTTTCTACCTTTTCTCACTGACTGAGCTCCCCAGATTACGCTCTTGCAGAAGGGTCACTGCTTTCTGATTATGAAAAATAAATTTACTTCGCTCTTTTTAACTTTTTTTCAGAATTCAAATTTTAAATTAAACCCTCGGCTCTAATCTCCCTCCATAAATTCAACAGTTCTAAATTAAGCTTGTTGTTCATTTCCAACTTTTTATGGTTTTGAATAATGTCTACTTTATACTTTACATTATTGAATAATAATGTCTACCTTTTTCCCCACTCAACAAAAAACCCATGATTACATCATTCTTTATGTTATCATCACTTGTCTTCTCCTCTGATAGCTGTTGGTGATTCTCAGTGAAAATACTTCTCTTTAAATTGATGTTGATTTTATCCCTTGCAGAGAAAAGCTCAGGAGCGGCAAATTGACATCCCTGACTGTCAGCTGTCACCCGTCGCCGCCGTATCCTTCCTGACTCCACCTAGCAGCACAGAGAAAACGGCCAATCCCTGAGCTAAACACAACACGGGACCCGCTTCCCTCTCAGTCATTCAACCTGAAGTCAACTCATCGGAGCATGGGAGCTGATCTCCAGATGGAATTTGACTTTTAAGACGTTTAAGGTTTTATTTGTCAAACACTAAGTCAGGACGCTGATTCATGTCTGACTTTTGTTCATTTGTTTTTAATATATTACAAACATGAATATGTCAGTTCTGAGGCAGGTAACCAAACCATTTGGAAACTATATACAGGTGAACTAATTTGAGTTTTTTCAACCAGAAGGTACCCCATAGAAAAGCCAACATCCCTATGGGTTTTTATTATATTTTTAATAACAGGTTTGTGAGAAAAGTTAATGTTTCATACCTGTGAGCCACCATTTGGGAGTTTTGCCGGTGCTCTTCTTGTAGATGAGGCTTGAATGCGTTCAAATGGCTCGTCAGTCAGATTCTCAGGAAAGATTTTCTACAAATACTTCATTCCAACTAAATAGATTAATGTTGAATCATCACCCTCAGCCGAATTTAAACTTGTTTTTGTTTTTTTTTCACTTGAGCCATAGGAACAATCAGACTGCAGATCTACTGTGAAACGTCCTGAAACTCTGAGGTATTGTGAATGCACCTGATGTGCTTGTGGCTCGAGAACTTTTTTATTCAAGTTGCAACTTGGTTGCACACTTGTGTTACATTCCTGGAAGACTTGACAGGCATAGGAAAACTGCCTACAATTGTGCAAAGTTTTCAATTTTCAGTGCTTGTATTTATTGATGAGCGTTGGTATATTAATAAAGTTTATGTTTAAAAAAAAAAAAAAAAAGCTCAGTTTGATCACTGCCAAAGGCAAAAGCTATTTATGAACTAGTTCCTGTTGAATTACAGTTCCTATACAGCAGCCTTGTTGTCTTAGTGCCTTTTTTAAAATGACATAAAAATGAACTGCGTGGCTACTTAATTTAAACTAGAACAAGACAAAAGGCTATTGAGAGGTGAACAATCTTGTAACTGTAACCTTCAATGGAAACTGCAGTGAACCATTGTAGACTGTATGTTTAAGAATGTATGTTTTTGTAAATGCAGCAATTCTGAAATTGTCTTTTATATTGGAACATTTTAAATCTTTAAACAAGATGAGGAGAGTTTGGTCTGTGTCACTGCTGAACAGGCTTCATGCGCAGGCGTTCAGTGGAGAATTTAGCCATGGTTTCTGAAGAGCATTAATACAAAAGACATCCAAAGTTTAGGAGCCATTATATCAAAGGTAAAATCTCCCTTTTTAGCCACGATATCAACTAGCAAACCCTGATCTGAAGACTTGTTGATGATAAATGGCTATAGTAAATCTCTGGTGTAGGCAGGTGCCTAATCATGCAGAATGAAGAGAACTCAAGAATCACAAGAACCTTAAAATGGATTCTGTATTTGAGGGGAAGCCAGTAAACAGCCTTTGGTGTTACATGATGAGCCTCCTTTTGGATGATCTGGTTTCCATCTCGGCAAGAAACACAATGGAAATGAGCTTAGTGATGGTCACATGGAAAAGCAGGAATAAATCAACAATTTAAAGCAAGTCTGTCCATCTCTAGTTTCAGTGGTTTACATTATCATTCTCTTATTGGGAAGGTTTTGTTTCATAATTATTACAAATGGTGACAACATGTCAGCTCAAGTAATGTCAAGCTTCCGGGTGTTGTGCTGCTCTTGTTGACAGCAAGACTGAACAGTTACTGAAGCAACCTCATCACACACTAAGCAAAACTCATTTCTGAACATTTTAATCCCAGAAATGGGTTTTTCCTGATGCAGCAAGAAAAATTACCACCTGGCGGTTATATGCCTCTGCAAGGTATACCGAGCAGACAGAGAAAGTAGAAGTACAAAGTAGTAGGTCAGGAAGAGGTGCTGGGTTGTTTTTATGGTAGTGTGGCTCATAGAAATCTAATTTACAAAGGTCTAAAAGGGGTCAATTGTTGAATGAAATAAACACAGGTAAATAAGGATATAGGAAGCAACGAAAAATGTTAATGACAGTTATTAAATGAAATTAGACAAATGGTCAAAGAGTTTCATATGATTCTTGGATAACTCATTTGTTAAGCTGGGCAAAACTATTTGAAAAGGATGATTAATGGCATTATTATGTGACCATGAATATTTGCTAAACTAATTAGGTTGGGGTGGATTTTAGTAGAAACAGCAGGGCTTCTGGTTTGCTAAGGTATTTTGAGAGGAGGTAATCAAGGTACTGAGTTACATAAGTAGTACTAAAAATTTGACTGACACAAGAGTCTCTTTGGAAGGTACAAACCAGGTTGTGGCTTTGATCTGAGTTATTTTTTCATGTTATCAAGTGAAGTCCACATGAGGCCACAGTGATCTTGAGCCTTTGACCTATGACATCCAAAATCAAAGTCAGAGTCGACATCCGAGCAGTTTGAAGAAAAGTGTAGATAGAGTGTTAACAAGAGTGGCAAGGCAAACAGACAACCTGACCACATAAAGCCTCTGGCTCTAGCTATGGCGAGAGGCTTTATGAATGCATATTGTATAATCTATGCAGTGTGACCACATTAAACACGTATAGAGACTAAAGCTGTTTTGCTGCATGAACTTTGTCGCCGTCTCATCAGAATTTAAAATGCAGGACTTCCCTGAAAAACAAAAAAATTAATGTATATATGAGTAATCTCTCTCAATCATCATCAGTGGTGCAATAGAAGTATGTGGTGGTGTGTTTATCTGTTCTCTGCCTGTATTTTCTAATTTTCTTACAGTGGCACACTTTTCTGTACTTCTGCAACAAAAACCTTTAGCTTGAGTGTGAGTCTCCCCACCCACTAACAGCACACAGCATACATGGACATCTGGTGGAGTAGGAGAGATCCAGAGGCAATTTAAGGGTATAACAGCAGCATACCTCGGGGCTTGATAGGCCACAGGCAAGCTATAAGTTTGATCAAAAAAGCAAGTATTAAGCCTACTGGAATATGGGTCCACGGGAGAGGAGCTTGATGACTGAGGGCTTGGCCTCCCATTCTGTTTTTGGCAGAAATGGCAACAGAAATGCTTGAAACATATATAAATATATTATATTATTATTACATTATACATATTATATATAATATTATTACATATTACATATTATTATTACATATATTAAAATTCCTCATCTGAAGGTGTATTGCATGGAAAGCTCTTTTTAGTAAAGGTTAACACGAACAGAGTTGGGGATAAAAGAGTCTCTCTTCTTCACCTCCCCAGATTCAGCTGTGTTCCCCCCATCAGTTTCTACTTTTTGCAGTGTCCTAGGATACAGGAATGCAGGAGGTTGGACATCCACAGTCACATTTAGACCATAGGGAGAAAGCTGAAGGAGGCCACCACCCATCTAGTGAAATCCCCAGACTCAGATGGAAAGGGGTCTGCTCAAATGGGCGGTAGATTGCCTTTTCTGTAATTGATTTTTTTTCTCTTTTTCTGGGTTGGGTAGGTGGGACAGGATAGAAATATTGGGGAGCAAAACAACAAACAAAAAAAAAAAGGGGATGCAGACAGAGAATTGAGAAATAATCGTTATTGTTATAATTGTTTAGTCTATAACAGTGTAGTATATACTGTTGTGTCGTATGCTTTTTAATTCATTCATGTCCATTCCACGAGATATTATTGGTATTATAACAATGGTGGCTTTTGTCATTTTGTGGACATTTCCCCTTGTTACAATAGCCTCATAATTTGAATAAAAAGGATAAGAAATGGCCTCATCTACGTTGTCATAACAGCATAAGTTGGTATACACTTCACCAGATAACGTAATTTGAGAGTACTTCTGAAACATTAAGGTTAAATTTAAAATAAATGTATCTCTGACTTGAATAATACAGTGTAACACCAGCAAGCTGAAGACTGATGGCTTGAGATGTTCAATGAACATGACACACACACAGTATAGTATTACAGCTGAACAGAAGAAAAAATCTGAGGCAGAGAGACAGTGGACAATGCAGGAGAGCAAAATAAAATGGCATATTTGAAAGTGGATCATGCCCATAATGTGGCGATAAAGCCGTGGCGACAGGCTGCCAAAAGGAAAAATATTGTGAAATATTTATCAAATTTGAATCTGAATCCTGTGTAGTCTAATTTTGTAAAGGTTAGCTGTGATTAAGTAAGGCAGTTAATGTAGGCTCTTGACCTAACACACAACAGGTATATACTGTAAGAAATGAGTCAGTAAATAATATTCTGTGACTGATATGTTCAATAGGAAACAGTTTATTCTAGACAAACGTGAACTTAATACAAAGAAAATACATTTTAAAGAGAAAAAGTAACAAAAACAAGTGACAAAGTACTGAGTAGATTGCATACCTCCCACCTAAAATTGCCTTAGAAAAAGAATAATCAAATACCTTTGTTCTGTGTTTGCTGAATTAAGGTTTTGTTGTATGGTGAACGGTATGGGGAAGTGTGTGTGTCTGTGTGTTAAATGCAACACTGAGCATAAAACATGATAAAGGGTCGACTACTAAAAAAATACAGTCATCAAATCATGTACTTGTGCATTTCAAAAAGTGGAAAAGTTAAAATTTTGTCTGGGGAACACCAAGAACCATGGCTGGAGGAAATGTTTGGAGGTTGAGATTTATTTTGTACTTTTTGCCCAGTGCCACCTCCTATCAGATGGTGCTGCAATCCACAGTACTCAAACGATCTGTAGCCAGCGCTCTTTTACCGGACACTATAGGTACATACAGCAGCTAGGGATCATGACTGTATCTAGACAGGTAAAAGCCAAGTCTGTTAGCCCACACACTGGTGCTTAATCAGATTTGGATGAGGGGACTCTGTATGAAGCATCAGCTTTAAGTTTTCTCTTTCCGGAAATTCAGCCATGTACCTCCATGGGAGTCCAGCCACAGATGTTCATGACTGTGATGAGCCAAAGCTACATTATTTGTCTTTTTTGCCGTCCTCTTGTCTGAGGGTCTGAGGTGTGACTACATGAAGCACGAGGAGGCCACAGAGAGTGACAGAGATGCCTACCCACCATAGAGCCGCGTGGCTTTCTCCAAATATCAGCCTCCCTAGGACAGCCTGGACAAATAAACAAAAAGACTCAACGTTTGGTTTATCGCAACACTTAATGCTAAAATGTATTCCTTCTGATTGACTCTATTATTCTGATTAGTCACAGGTAAACACTAAAGCATGGTGGGGGTTGCCAAAAGCTTACTGAGGAGATGAAATTGGATGCAGTGGTAGTGATGGTGGCTTTGGCTGAGGAGGAGCAGTATCGGAGAGCCTTGGAGAAGGTGGTCCACATGACGGCATTACAGGTGAACAGCAGGCCTCCACACAGCAGCCGCAGGGGTACATGGAGCTGCAAAAAACCCGGGTTAGATTAGACACAGCAGGCTACAGTTCTGCTGGTTTGACCTAATTTATCACCGGACCAGCTTCTAATTGTAACAATGACGTGATTAATAGTATGTAAAATCCCATTTTTATTTCCAGTACAGGAAGAGAAAGCAAGTTCAATTCAAGTATAAAAGGGAACTTTCCAAACCTGGACCACCAAGCAAAACAAAGAACCGTATGTGGGGGACAGGACATACAAACAAACAGAGAGGTAGATATGAAATATCTCTTATGTATATGCTGTCTCACCCAGTCACAGTCTGGGGCTCCTCCGTGTGTATGAGGCCAGCCGCTGAGGCCAGACTCACACAGGTCTCTCAGGTAGTCTACACCGAGCGACAGCTTGGCACACAGGGAGGCAGCGGCACTCAAAAACCCCGCTAATAACGCGTAAAATGACCCCGAAATCATATCCGGGGGGAAATACGGACACCCCAGTGACGGCAAAATCACATTTTGGGGAAAGCGAGTATTAGATGTATTAGGTCAAATACTTCAGGAAATGGGGGTGCAACAATGATTTTACTCAAACTTGGTTCCGTCCAAAGATACGTGTTCAAATCCAGTTAACGATTACCGTTCGTCGTCATTGTCAGAAGAGTATTCTGAGGTTTTCGGTAGCGTAACACAACGGCTGATATCCTGACGACAGCGTCGCTGCCTCACGTCAGCCTCACCCATCCACCAATCACAGCAAGCCTTTGAGTCACGTGACGGCGGCACATCTTAATGACGTATTCGCGCTGTAGTAGGAAAAACATTGAAATCCTGTCCCTGTCGCAATTTATATAGATCCGTAATTCTTTTGCGTGCATGTTTAATATTTAGTGCTCCTTTGCGATGAACAAAAACAAAGCCAGTGGAGTGTCCTGGGTGAAACCAGCGGAGCCTTCTTTTCTAAAGAAATTTAAAAGTGACGTTGGTTATAAAGAAGGGCCGACTGTTGAAACTAAGGTAAAAGGTTAGGCCAGTTTGGCTAACGTTAGTTCGTTAGTCGTGCATCATTTCTCATCTGCATGTATCAAAAGATTGTTTTGCCTTCCTATTTATCTATATATGCTATCTCTATTATACTGTATATATGCTGTATTCGCCTGTTGATCTAATGATTTACAATTGAATCGAGACATCGCACCGACTCGTTAATTCAAACATTACTTCCCCTCTTAATTTCCAAATCTCTCTTTCCAATTTAATGAATGGGATCGTTTTAAACTTCTTTCATAAGCTCAACCACAGAAACCCTCTTTGTCATATTGTCTTCTTAGCGCCAGGTGATGCCAACACTGGAAGATGACGGTGGGAGTGATCGAGAGGATGAGTTGCCTCAAGTTGTGGTCCTAAAAAGCGGAGATCTGAGTGAAGAAGAAGTAAAGAAAATCAAGGACGAAATGCCAAGTAGGGGTGACACAGGGAAAGGTAAGACTTTATCTGATGATTTAATCACACACAATTGCAATAAGCTTAAGCTCAAGTCATATTTATGAACATTTAAAATATGCTGTATTATGTCATTCGAGCGTCTCAGGGAAATCACTGCTTTTATAAACACGCATGTATCCTATTTATTCATACTCATTCATCTGGTCCTCAGGTGATGAATTTCCTCCTGATGGTAAAATCCTGTTCAAGAAACCCGCCAAGCGCTCTTCCTCAGACAAATTCCAGGGCATCACTGCAAGCTCCAGCAAAAAGAAGAAGAGTGGCGGAGGAGAGAAGGACAAGGAGGAGGAGCAGAAGGAGGTGAAGACTGGAAAGACAGTAAAAAATAACAGCCTTTTGTCATTTGGAGGGGATGAGGAGGAAGAGGAGGACTAAATGTTACTGGTCTAATATAAGACTTTCATCATCTGCTGTGAGAGGATGGAATCAAAGTGTCAATTGAACATTCATGCTAAAATATTTCATGACAGTTGCAGGGACCAAAATAATAGACACAGTATTCTAAAGAGATACTGTCTGACATCTGCCCACTCTGTGTACTGTCACCCACTGGCTGCAAAAAGTCTGCACCGGATATTACACGTGATTTGTCCAGTTGTTTTATACACTGTTAAAGATTGTGTTAAAATTAACCACAGAGCACATCTTGATTCCTTTTTTTGTAACGTTTCATTAGGGTGGTATAAGAGTACAGGGATAATTATATTTGACACCCAGAAATCAGCAATTGCTTACAATGTTCAAAAAAATAAGCTTAAATAGTTGCATTGCATTAAAACCACAGAGTTTGCTGTCTGTTGGTTTCATGCTTCGGACCGAAACAGAAAAAGAAAATTCTGCATAGTGTGCAGCATAGACCTTTGGCAGCCATATTGACCAGAAATCGCTGGTAAACACAGGTATAATTAATAGAATCTATTAAAGTTCTATCAAGTTATTGTATTTGAGCCTTTCCAGTGATCCAACAAGCCCAAGTGCAGCATCATGACTATGTAACCTGAATTTTACTGAATCTTAATTATTATTGGTAACACCTGTGTTTACCCTACTATCTTTCACCAAAATGGCTGCTATGAAGAAGGTCTAATGCATTAATCAAATCAAATTTATTTATATAGCGCCAAATCATAACATAGTTACATCAAGGCACTTTAGATATAGAGCAGGTCTAGACCAAACTCTTTATATAATTATTTAAAGAGACCCAACAAATCCTTCCATGAGCAAGCACTTGGCAACAGTGGCAAGGAGAAACTTTCTTTAAGAGGCAGAAACCTCGGGCAGAACCAGGCTCGGGGGGGGGCGGCCATCTGCCTCGACCAGTTGGGTTAAGAGAGAGAGAGAGAGAGAGAGGGAGGAAAACTGAGTTGAGTAGGGAGAGAATAAGAGCAGGAGGAGAGGATACTCAGCACAAATGCAAGCAGGAACATATGATAATGCGTGATATTAGCAGTACATAAAAATATGGCAGCAGCAGATGTTGCAGGAACATGGAGTAGCGATGATTCACCACCTG
>KV751342.1:5527011-5571023 GCA_001698575.1 Mola mola
GTTTGACTCCCACCACCCACTGGAGCACAAACTGGGGGTAATCCGGACATTCCCTCAAGCACAGATGGAAAACAGAAGGAATTGATACACATCGAGACAGCGCTCCAGACATGTGGCTACCCGAAGTGGACCTCCATCAAATCGTCCAAAAGGCGTCACAAAGAACCACCCAAGGCAGAAAGTGAAAAACGGAAGAACGTGGTCATCCCATATGTGGCAGGTCTATCGGAAAAATTCAGAAGAGTCTTCCAAAAACACAAAATTCGAGTTAACTTCAAACCGGGCCAGACCTTAAGACAGACACTGACCGCACTGACCCTCAGAACTGAAAAAGCCTTTCGGATGAGAGGCGAAACGTCTTCAAACAAGATAAGAAGTCCAGTTGCTTCCTACTAAACACTCCAAGATTAAGATGACCTGGATGACTGAGAACCTTCACGGACAAGTTGTATTTCAGTGTGTGTGTGTGTCTAAAACAAATCGTAATACACACATTTTGTGTAACATTACATAACATTTTAATAGTAGTAATTTTAGGTACCTATATTAGTTAAATTCAACAAATAATTTAGAATTTAGTCTCATTGTCAAAAAATAGTTTAGTAATAAACTAGGATGAAACTGAATCTAAGCCATGTAACTGTAACTAAGCTATCTGTTTAATTCACTGATTCCAGGGAATATGGTCAGCAGGTGTATGTAATACATAATAAATGTTTATCAGCTTTTTAACCAACAGAAAGTTCACAATGTAAGAACCAAAATCATTATGATATATTGCTGTTGTCACAGTACATGATAATTATTTATTAGCTCTACTTATGTTGCTGTAAGTGTTTGTTGGTTGATGTGCAGTGTGTGTATTGTGCTGGTAAAATGTGCCTCCTAGTGTTCACACTAAGAAGTCAGATGAAAGGACAGATTGCTAGCTGTTGGTGTTGCTAAAGGAAGGAGGTTTGGCTCAATTCAGCTCTTTGAAACGTTAAATTGGACTGTTTGGATTACATTCTGTTGTAATAAATTTGGAGTTGTCTATTTGTCTAGTGCCAAGCATGTCTGGAGTGGAGCTAGCCACAGTTCAGTGGTTGAAGAGGACCTCACCTTTCTGGAGGTGTACTTCTGCTTAGTGGTGTCAGTGCCTCGGAGTTTGTGCTCTAAACGGTCTCGGTTTTCCAGCTTTTTAACCTTGTAAATCCTGACCAACCAGTGCTCTGAAGTGAAGGCTTCCTCCAAGTGCTTCAGCTTTATGTCCTTGTTGCCAATCTCAGCGTTACGTGTTCGGTCAAAGCCTGGTGGGGTCCTGAAGTCCAACTGTACAGAAAGAGAAGACAGATGAAGCTGTTTGAGTCTAAAGTTCATTTGTCCAATGGCTATTGAGATAGATATTGCAATAACACAGATGTCGCCGCAATCATTGGCTTCAGTCAGTTAGCTAAGTATACTCTGCAAAATGATCATTTATGATGACATACCTGCATTTCTCCAAAGCGGTAGTAGGACATTTTGTACATAAGGCAGTTGAGTAGGGTGGGGGAACCAGCTTTATCCACTCTGAACTCTCCCTGTGGGGTAAAGTAGTCACTTTCCTGGGTAGAGCGATGGAGAGAGAGACATAAGTGAACTTCCACACACTTTGATCCATGATTTAAATTCATATTTAAGGGAAACAACTTAGACACTTTCAGTTACTGATCCTTGGTTTCCCTCAGCATTTCCCCTCTCTCTGAGAGCACATCAAACATTCATATGGATTCTACTTTGCAGGCATTCTGCTGTAAATATTTAACCACTGCAGTAAGTTCCCCTTCCATCAGTTTCTCCTGATAGAAGTTACCTACTACAGTGACTCAAATCCAGTGACAACTTACCCTGATATCCCTGGGGTGCTCCCCCTCTGCAATGCGCACCATCCACAGGAACTTGTTGATGTCATCACCTGAGTAGCCAATCACCCCTCCAAAGATGATCAGGACGTAGTCGACATCCAGGGACCTCATGATTTCATAGGCTGCAGTCTCATTGGATGACATGGCTTTGCCCACCTGTCCGACCACACAGATGTGGTGATTTTATTTGCACTCAGTAGAATTCATACTGAACTACATGAAGACAAGACCACTCAAAGAGCACATATCTCCCCCAAGGCCCAACAATCATTGACAGAGGAAAAAACAATTGATAATAAACTATATACCCATTTGAAGTACTTAAAACCTTTGAAATTTTGTTTGAAATTTTATTTGACACTGAGTTTTATTACATCCATTAAATTGAGCCTTCTCAAATATGGATTAAAAAAAAGTTATATTCAAAGAAAACTAGTCGTCATTAAATTTAAAAGGGTTGTTTCTTTTTTTTGGAAGAATTTGGAAGAATTCTACGCGGAGAATCTGAGGATTTTGTGATTTTTACAAAATTGCTTATTATGACCTTGACCTCTGAGCTATCAATGTCAAATTTATTTTGGGATTAACTCTTGACACGACAAATATAAGGTGTATGTTGAAGCAAAAGTGGTCAAATTTTAGTTGAGACGTATGTTTTGAAGTTTTGCCCAGTGCTTTTCCTGACCTAGACCTTTTAAAGACCAAAATTTTATCAATATACGCCACTATCACACAGAAGAAAAATATGTGTGATTTGTCTGAAATTGTGGACAGCAGGCTGCTGTCACAGTTACAGTACTATGTCCACTTGTTGGTGCAATACACCAAGGCAACACATTTCATAAAGTGGTGGAAAACCATGGGGATCTTTGCAAAAGTGGCTAATACAGATATTTTAAAATCACTCTGCATCAAAAGACAATATGACTGTATATGAAAGATTACCACTCCTGATGAGCAATTGGCACTCTCTGGCACTCTGAACATACAAAGAAGAACCATCAGAATCTGCAGCTCCCCTTGAGCAGCTGATGACATCATCAGGGTCATTTTGTCAGACATGATGACTTTTCACAGGCAGAGCAGCACTCCGCATGACATTAAACTGTGTGAAACCTTTTATTACACGTTGATGGAGTTACAGCAGCTCTCACCAGGGCTATGTGACTGTTGTTCCATGTGTTGTTGTCGACCAGTGTGGTTCTGTTGGCCATGCCTGCTATCTGGTAGCCATAGTCCCACCACGACATCACTCTAGCATGCTCGTCTGTGTTCTGCCTCAGCCAATAGTAGGCCTCCCTGAAGTCGTCCAGGATGTTACGAGACCTGGGTGACAAAGTCAGACAGTGGGAGGTAAGTGAGACATATGTGCATATACACATATGTATGTGTGAGTATGTACTAACGGACCAAACATTCAATTCAAAAATTTCAGGACTTTTTTTGTTTTAATTTGGATGAGGATTGGAGGATTGGCTGAGGCAAGAGGGAATTAATCAACAGGTCAAAGCAAACCAGAAGTTTACTCCACTCCACTACTAAATATAATCAATCTATCTAAAGTAGTTGTAATTAAACAGCTCCGTAAAAAAACCTACCCTGGATCCAGAACTTCTAGCCAACTATAGACCAATATCCAACCTCCCCTTTCTTTCAAAGATTCTAAAGAAAGCAGTAACTAAACAGTTATAACAGTATATTTGAGGACCTCCAGTCAGGTTTTAGAAAGCGTCACAGCATAGAAACGGCACTGGTGAGAGTTTAAAATGACCTCCTCACTTAACCTGATGAGGGACTTATCTCTGTACTAGTCTTATTAAATCTGCAGCTTTTTTCACTATTGATCATCACATCTTACTACAGAGGATGGAACACCAAATTGGCATTAAAGGACCTGCTTTATACTGGTTTAAGTCCTACCTATCTGCTAGATATCCATTTGTTCATGTCAATGATGAATCATCCAGATATGATAAAGTTAGTCACAGAGTCCCACAAAGTTCTGTTCTTGGACCAATACTATTCACTCTATACATGCTTTCTTAAGGTAATATTAAAATCAATCCATTAATTTTCATTGCTGATGCAGTTATAAAGCCAGATGAAATCCATCAGTTATCTAAACTCCAGGCATGTCTTAAGGACATAAAAAACTGGATGTCTCATAACTTTTTACTGTTAAACTCTTACAAAACTGAGGTAATTGTGCTGGGCCGCAAACACATTAGAGACTCATTATCCAACATCATAGTTCATCTGGATGGTATTGCCTTGGCCTATAACACCACTGTAAGAAACCTAGGTGTTATCTTTGACCAGGAGCTGTCTTTTAACTTACATGCAAAACAGATTTCAAGGACGGCATTTTATCACCTCTGTAACATTGCTAAAATCCAGCACATCCTGTCTCAACAGGATGCAGAAAAAGGCTGAATTATTGTATTTTCTGGCCGCTCTAATAAGATTTTTAAAGACTATTCATTTAATCCAGAATGCAGCAGCGCATGTACTAGTATGCTGTACTACAAGAACAAGCATAAGATTTCATATTTCCCCCCATACTGGCTTCTCTGCACTGGCTCCCTGTTAAATCCAAAATAAAATTTAAAATCCTTGTCTTCAGCTACAAAGCTATTCATGGTCAGGCACCATCCTATCTTAAAGAGCTCATAGTACACTATTACCCAACCAGACCCTTAAGCTCTCAGGATGCAGGGTTACTGGTGACCTCCAGAATCTCCAAAAGCAGAACAGAGGCAGAGCCTTCAGCTAGCTAACATTGAACCCCCCTCCTAACCCTGGAGGGGAGAGGAGAGTTGGGTACCCGGAGGGTGCGCGGTGCGGTGTGTCACCAAGCACCGCCCCGCACTGCTTAAGGTTCCGAAGAGGTGGGGGTAAAGGAGGATGGCCGGGCTCAGCGAGTAGGCACCGGAGATGGTTCTGGTGAGAACTCCTAAACCCCAGACGAGAATCCCCCTCTTCTGTACAAGTGAAATTTATTGCACATCTGTCCGTCCTAGGAAGAAGGATCCCTCCTCTGTGGCTCTTCCTGAGGTTTCTTATTTTCCCTGTTTAAGGTTTTTTAAGTTTTTCCTCACCCGGTTCGAGGGTCTAAGGGCAGAGGATGTCACATCTGTACAGTTTGTCAAAGCCCAGTGAGATAATGTGTAAATTGTGATTTTGGGCTATACAAATAAAATTTGATTTGATTTGATTTAGCAAGCTCCTCTCCTGTGGAAGCATCCTCCAGTCTTGGTGTGGAAGGGAAGACACACACATTGTATGTAAGAGAAGGCTTAAAACCTTCCTTTTTAATAAAGCTTATAGGTAGGGCTGGCCTATCTAGCCCTTAGTTATGCTGCTATAGGCTTAGGCTTCTGGGGGAACACTCCATGATACACTGAGGTCCTCTCTTCTACTCTCCCTCTGACTCTGACTCTATTTCTGCTCCTCTAATTGTTGATATCCTAAAAAAACCCATCATACTAACTTTACTTCTCCCCCAGGCTCTTTGTGCTTTATCATCCTGCAGGATTTCTAGACCGCACTGGGAGCTGCTGCTGTGGTCTTGCCTGATGCCTACTGCCCATATTAGGACAGGAGATCTGACTTGGATCGTAGGCTGAATTGCCCAGTGCAAATCTAGATCCATGGATTACAATGACTTTTGGACCAACAGACTACACATACCTCTGGATCTATAGATTCGACTTAGTCTTGGACTCTTCATAAGCAATACACAAATCTGGATACATGGATCACTATGACTCCTTTTTATGTTTTTCCTCACCTGGTTCAAGGGTATAAGGGCAGATGTTGTCACATCTGTACAGTTTTTAAAAGCCCAGTGAGACAATTTGTAATGTATGATTTTGGGCTATACTATTAAAATTTGATTTGATTTGGGCAGGGTGTGAACAGGGGCCCAAAGTCTCATAATGTGTAGTACTTTAATAAAAAAAAATTCCAGTGAAAAGCCATGACAACACAGTCTGTGAATTAATGGGAGCACAGTTTCAGGGTGCATGGCACTGTTAATTTGCTTAAAAGTAATTTTTCATTGTTCACTGTGAGTACTGCGAACAAAACTCCACTATTACAATGGAGACAGATAACCCTGAGGTGGGATCAGCATGTCAAAACCTGGCCAAGGAAAACAGAAAATATCATGGTACCTCAAGAGGTAGTGGAAAATAACTGTTGTTATTCGGCTCGAGTTACTCTATGTCGAGCTGTTAACCCTATAAGAATCCCAGTAGTATGTTTGCAAGGGGTTTTGGTGTCCTAACATAGTCTAAGGTGTCGTTTCACTGGCTTGAAAATGTTCGGACTTAATGACTCCCCCAACATGTACCCGTACTGTTATAACTCCATACTGGTGGATCCTGAAATATGGCTAATGTACATGACTGTGTGTTATTCTCACCCATCATGGTTGTATGATGCCAGTACAACACTGGGGCTGGAGTAGGCGTTGCTGGTGACCCAGGTGCAGTGGACGGCGAACATCATGAGTAGCATCAGCATCAACATGGTGACTATGGACTTGATGTTGGGGCCCAGGCCCTCCTCAGTCTTCTCCTGCTCTGATACGTGTTTACGCACCTTACCAGCCTGCATTGAGTAGCACACACCAATAGGGCAACATTCATAAAGGTTAGTGAAAAATCTAATGGTACCAGTTCAGCTTGCCTTGATTCAAATTGTTCTTTTTCCACTACAAATAGTATCCCCTAAACATAGCTGGGTGTTACAGAAACATTTTGGGAAAATGCTTGCAAGTCACAAACACTAAACACACGAACAACAAAAACAGAGAATAAAGGGGATTGCATTTTTTATTATCAGTACGTGGCTGCCACAGCGAGGAGACAACAAACTGAAGGAGAAAACAGGAGCGCGCGGGAAACATGTTAGCAATACTACAAACTAATGAACTGTAGCTATGCTATTACGTATTTAAATGTGTACGCTGTGTAAAGTATTTCAGATCAAGTATTTGCTAAGTGATGATGATTTTCTCTGACCAATTTGACCAAGTGGTCTTCAATGATTTGTATCACCTTTTATTTATAACCTAAGCTTGACCGTAACATCAACAGAAGTGGTACTAAAAATCATACCAGGTACAGCTAAAAGGGCAAATAGAGTTGAGGCAAGGTTATTAGAAACCATGCAGTGGAATAACAGGACAGCAACCCTGCCCAACATGAGCTAATAATACTTCAAGACTATTTGTGGCCATTAAAAGAATAAATAGACTGACTATCAACAACTGTTGTTGTTTTATTACAAATCTACTACAAACCAGGTAAAACTGATGTCCAATGTTTTCATTAGCCTTTTGCTTTTTTTCTTTCAGAAATGTTTCAGTGGGAATACCTATCACTGGTCTCCTGAAGGCAACATACAAACCCCAATTCTAGAAAAGTTGTGTAAAATGTAAAGAAAAACAAAATACAGTGTTTTACAAATATTTTTCAACCTATATTTAATTGAATACAGCACAAAGGGAAGATATTTATAGTTGTTTATTGTTTATTGGGAAAAATACACACAGTCTGAATTCAATGCCTGCAACACTTTCCAAAAAAGGTTGGGACAGAAGCATGTTTACCACTGTGTTACATCAGCTTTTCTTCTAACAACAGACAGTAAGCGTCTGGGTATTAAGTATTAAAAGTAGAATTCTTTCCCAGTCTTGCCCGATGTACATTTTAATTTACTGAAGAGTCTGGATTCTACATTGTTTTATTTTGTGCTTCATAATGCGCTGTCAATGAGACAGGTCTGGACTACACGCAGGCCAGTCTTTTACTGTCAAACTATGCTGCTCTAACTCTACAGAATGTGGCAGGGATGGAAGTGTATATGCAGGATGGACGCATATGATGCTCCAAAACTCTTATGTACCTCTCTGAATTCATACTGCCTTCACAGATGTGCAAGTTACCCATGATGCCATGGGCACTGATAAACCCCCATACCATCACAGATGCTGGCTTTGCTGAGCTTTACCTTGAAAACAATCTGGATGGTCCTTTTCCTGTTTAGCATCAAGCTTATTATTTCCAAAAACAATGGAAGGAAATGTGGATGCGTCAGACCACAGCATATTTTTCCATTTTAGGTGGAAGTGCCCTTTGTGGGGTTGAAAATCACATGCATTCAATATTGGATTTTGGCCTTGCCCCTTACATGCAGAGATTTTGTTTTTTGGAGCATTTCACGACTTTCCCTGTCTTTTCTTTTCTCTTGTGTTGCAGGCATCAAATTCCGAATTAGTGTATATTTCCCATAAAACAATAAAGTTAATCAGTTTGAACATTAAATATCTTGTCTTTGTGATAAATTTAATTGAATATAGACTAAAAAGTATTTGCAAATTACTGCAATTTGTTTTTATTTAGATTTTAGACAATGTCCAAACTTTTTTGGAATTGGGGTGTGTATGTTGCCTTCAGGAGACCAGTGATAGGTTGATAATTTATTATTCCCACTGAAACAATCTGAAGGAAAAGCAGCAAAAGGCTAATAACATTTGACACATTTGTCTGAACACACAACTCCACATGCATATCCAACACTGAATCACTTTAAACTCTGTTATGGTTTCAACATATTGTGAAAAACAGAGAGCTGAAAGCCATTAAATGGTTTGGTTACATATCCAAACTGCGACGACAGAGTGGTCGTCCAGTGATAGTAAGTTTCCAGGTTCGATCCCAGACCCTGCAGTTAACGTGTCCTTGAGCAAGACACTGAACCCCAAATTGCACTCAATGCTGCACCATCAGTGTATGAGTGTATGTGAATGGTTAATTCTCCTGATAAGCAGGTGGCACCCTCTGAGGTAGTTCAGTCTGCCACGAGTGTATGAATGGGTGAATGCTAAACCTGTAGTGTAAAAGCGCTTTGAGTCGTCAAAATGACTAGAAAAGCACTATACAAATACAGGACATTTACCTTTTGCATAAAAAACAAAACAAAACAAATCAATAAAAACCTCTAATGAATAAATAGTAAATAATGCAGACAAATGTTGCAGGGACTAGTGGAATCATCCCTGTGGTGTCATCTTATGTACAAAAATGTTAAAAAGTTTCACGTTTATTAATTAAATGCTTTAGCAGAGATTTTGAAATATTGTGAAATTGTCTAAAAATATTGCAATATTATTTATCGGCCCAGCCCTGGCATGGAGTGAAAATGCAGGTGGTATCCTCTCTCATATTTAGTATTGACAACGTACCAGAAATGTAATAAAGTAATGTTTAACATTCTGGTGACTACTAACCTTGTCATAGAGGTTTCCAGCGTTCTTCCTGTCATCCTCGTCACTGCTGTCCTCTGCAGGCGGGCTCTGCCTTTTCATGTCATCTCCCAGGTAGTGCTCGAATACACTGGAGAAGGCCACTGCTGACAGCATGCACACCACTGGAGTAAGAGTCAGCATCAAGCGCACCATGACACCAGCGAAATAGACAGCGCTGATGGCATACAAGGCCACTGCAGTGAGAAAAACGAAAAGAGGACATTTGTGAGTGACCAGGATAATATTATCCAAGCTTGAGTTTGATTTAATCTGAAAGAGAACTTACAATTTAAAAAAAGAAAAAAGTGTTTCAATTTTCTGTTGTCAAGTCATACTATCAGTGCGCTCTCTGCTGTAGTGTCTGACAGCGATCTGAAACTCTTGCATTCATTTACTCTGAACTAATACTATACCTCTGATCTCACTGGCAGAATGAAACAGAGAATATTACACCACACAAACAAAATCAGACGACAGTTTTGATCCATGTGTGGCCGTATTAACATAGTGTCTTTAGTTGAACGGAGATCAAAGAGCCTTATTGACATTAGTAGGAGGCAACAGGTATGAAGCATGAAAGAGATCAACACCAAAATTCAGAGGGGAGCAGGAAAGCAAGTAATAAAGAGGCACTTGAGCAGGGTGGGAAAGATTCGCTCAGACGAGGGAGAGCAGCAAAAGGCTAGACATCATCTTGCTAAACAGAGCCTGACTCCCGATATTAATGGGCAATTTTGCTCATGAAAGACATTTGAGTAATACTTTCTATGAAGACGCCATTTATAATATGTTATAGGGACATTCATTGTCAATTTCAACACATTATGACTGCACATAATGTGTATCAAAATTCATGCATCATTAATGCCCGAGCACTGAGTGAACGATAAAAAACATTTATGACGACCTAAACATATATCAGAAGTCATGAAGTTTTGCTTGCACATCTGGACTGGTGAACGTGTTGATCTGTTTTGGGGTTCACATATAGGTATGCAAAATAACTGTCGTTAAATAACTAAATTTCATTTACATACATGTAATTGGATGGATATACTGTATGTATCATACTAAGATAAGTCTTGTGGTGTTGACAACATGACCTCAACCCAACAGGAACCTTTTGATTTTTATTACAATTTTCTATTTTTGTGTTTTTGTGATTTGTAGGGGTCATACTAAAACAAAATTCTGTTAAGATGTTGATAGATCATATAATTAATTTTGGTGAACTTATACTTGAGTCCATAATGAATTTAAATTGTTACATTTTTGAGGTTTGATCATGTGTGTGGCTGTCAGTAGGTGGCAAATTTGGATGTTTCCCTATTGAAGAGAAATTAGTTATGACTCCATTGTGTGTGGTCCAATCTATCACACACCTTAGATGTTTTTCATCATGGTAATAGTCATCTTTATGCCATTTTACTGCTTCAATCACTGCACCACCAGCAGGAAGCAAAATGAGGGACAATTCTGGGCTGCATCAACTGGATGGTCTCCATTGGAGGGGCTTGTGGTTGCCTCATGCTCCAACACGTGCTGGGGGTACAAGGGCCCGTTCAAAATTGTTTTAAACTCTACTCTTATATATGGATTTTAGAATAAATTCTAATTTCAAATGTCACAATAAAGAAGAAAAACTTGTTCCATGATATGGCTTTTACCAAAGACACGCTCATCATTGATGTTCCTGATGCAGAACCAGAGGCCTGCTGGGAAAGTGCAGACTAGGATGTGGAGGTCAAAGAAGAAGGATACCCAGGTGGTGGGCTGGTGCTCAGATACTGACGCGATAATGGGAATGTGGATCTTAGCATAACTGTGAGACAAGGGAGACATCATAAAAAAAAGTATAGTTAGGTTAAAAAAAAAGGGAAAAAATTATCATTGCAGTGAACAACTGTGAATGCATCTGTGTCTAAGAATCCTTTGCAAGACAAAAAGCATAATAGTTTATTTTATTCCCTTAAATAATTTCAATCCCTTTCCTTGACGCTTACTAAGAATGAAGCTCTTATTGAAAGTGGGATAAAAATCAGGCTTGGCTGGGTTCAGTTACTTGGAGTCAAAAGATGGCCTTGTTATTTTAACTGCTCTGCAGGTCAAACTCAATTTCCTTAATAAATAATTGTGGGCACAAACAAATGTGCAGTTACACTCACAGAGAGTTTCAGTTATACAGCTGATACTACAGTCTGGCAGCTCTCTGTAAACTCAGATTGGGGAGGGGAGATGGGGCCATTATGCGCTTCGGATTTAATGATAGGCCTGGCTTCATGACTCCTTGTTTGAACCTAAAAAACTACACAAAGGCAAAGCTATGCACATTTTGAACACATTGTACATAATGTTAAGAAATTAAAAGGAACAGTAGCCTCCATTTTAATATGTAATAATAACTTTAACCTCCAAGCTTAAAAATGTTGTATATTGATATCGCTATTGAGTCTTGTGCCACATGCCACATTTTATTTTGAGTTGAGTCACATAATCTAAATCAAATCTCTGGTGCACGAACATATATTGATACTCTGAATATCTATGTGAATTTTCAGAGTTTCTCTCAAGTTCTTAAAACAGACAAAGTAATCATTATAAGTGATCTTAATATTCATGTGGAGATTGAAAATGATAGCCTTGGTTCTACATTTATTTCACTGTTAGATTCAATTGGCTTCTGTCGGTGTGGATGTTAAACTGACGTATGGGTTTTTCCACATAATCCTTTTTTATCTGACCACTACTTAATAATGTTTGAACTTTCAACACATGAATACACAGGGACAGGCAAACATTTCTACTCAAGATCTCTATCAGATGATACTGTAAGTAAATTTATAGAATCAATTCCTTTAGCTCTTGATCCAGTGCTTTGTCCTACTAGAGTAGAGAATCCTTTAGTTAAGCTGAGTCCTTCCCAAATTGACCACTTTGTTGACAGAGTCTCAGAATCATTACAAACAACTCTAGACTCCATTGCTCCTCTACAAAAGAAGACCATTAAGCATAGTAATTTAGCACCATGGTAGTCTTAAGAATCTCGCAGACTAGAGAGGAAATGGCGCTTGACGTAATTAAATGAGTCACCCAATTAGAACACTGTGCTCCAAAAATGCAAGCTTACTGGTAGTTCCTACGATCTCTAAAACTAATCTGGAAGGCAGAGCCTCCTGAACCAGTTCCCAGTTCAAGTCCGTGGGGCAGACACCCTCTCTGTGTTTAAGAGTAGGCTTAAAACCTTCCTTTTTGATAACGCTTATAGTTAGGTCTGGCACAGGCCGGCCCATAGTTATGCTGCTACAGGTCTAGGCTGCTGGGGGATTTCCCATGATACACTGAGCCCCTTTATTTCTCTACCTCGTTCTCTACATCTTCTACTCTCTAATCTGTCATGTCCCAGTATTTGTGTTACTAACTTCATCCATCTGCCATATCGTCTCTCAGCTACCTGGTGAGCGGGGCATGACGGTTCTGCTAGCGACCTGCTATTCGGTGGAGATGTGACCATGTGTCTGGGATCATGATCATCTTCACCTATCCTACCCAGCAAAAAACAGAGTGGCCTGGAATCCTGACCTGGATCACCGTCTGGTTCCTGGATTCTGCTCTTTCATAACATGCTCCTGGACTCTCATTTTTGGCATCCACAGAGTCTAATAACGCTAATATTTCAATATAAATCAGTAGAACTCATTAATCCATTCATTATTTGAATGTTGCTGTCATGTTGTTTTGCTGTGCACTTGTGACATCAATGGAACATCTAGTCTTCCAAAAGAGAGGGAACCCTCCTTTGTGGTTCTACCTGAGGTTTCTTCTTTTTTCCCTGTCTGCCCTCAGAGGCAAAATGTTACTTGTGATTTTGGGCTAAACAAATTAAACTCGAATGATTGATTGATTGATAGTCTAATAAAGTCTCTGATTAAAATTGAATTGCCAACCAAAATGTATTAAAATAAATGATAAAGAATTTTGGTGGTGGGGATGGATGAGAAAGTGTAAAGTTTGGCTACATTTTACCAAAGCAAAACATAAGGATAAGGTGAAATACACTTATGCAAGATTATTTTTTTTGCAAAATTTTTTGAGACCACAACCTCTCTGGCTGAGCACATCAGCATTGAGCATTATGATGAAATGTAGAGCCTTGTAGAACCTGTCTTCTGCAGATGTGAGACAGTCAACCTCCTTCTCCACTCACAGCATTCAGGGTGAGCACACCCAACCTTTGTAGCTCTATACTTATACATATATATCCCTTTCAATTAAACTGGTAACCCAATGTTTAAATCCATTAATACTGGCGTGATAAGAACAAATTTGCAAACTGAACGAGGCGACATTAGGAAATTATGTTTTGTTCATTGATTGTCCATTAGGTAAAGGTAAATAAAACGTCATCATGATTAGTTTAAATGTAATGTCAAGAAATAGCATAGTTAGGCTTTGGCAATAAACGTGAATAAATACAGTTGTTTGGATGTCAATTTTTTTCTCCCAGCAATGTAATAAAGATATTAGAGATGGAATTATGACCTGGTCTTCCTAATACTAGCTCTAATCAGCTGTCACATATGTAGAGATTAATGAAGGCTGGAATTGTTTCATTCTGTTCAGAAACAGTCACTTGTTAAAAAATAAGAAAAAGAAACTGACGAAAGAACTGACTCAACAGAAAAAGAACACCAGTTCTAATAAAAACACCAGCTGTCTCATCTTTCCAGCATAAAATAGAAAAGTAAGGACTCAGATACTTAAGATTTTCAATAATGGCATCAATAAAAATGAATGATCTCCATCCCCTGCAAAAAGTCTTTATCACTTTGGACCATTATTAAACACATGCTCTAAGATGGACTTTAGAGTAAATCAACTGATAGATGAGGTGGAATAAAGGCATAACCAAACTTCCTCTCACTCTGTCATTTAGTTGTTCAGTTAGCTCAGTTAATAGGCCAATGTGCTACGGCACTCAATTTAAATCTAGATAAATATCAGCATTCAGATACTTTATATCCAGTGCAAAGTAAAAGGGAAAGGTCTTGTGATGACTTACCCAGTATCCCAGAGGGAGTAGAAGCGCCCACTCCATGGAGCAATGTACCCTGAAGGTGAAACACACACAATTAGATACAGTTCGATTGTACTTACAAGACATTTTAAACAAGCACACTGCATTGTGTACACATACACGCGCACAAACACTGCTATGGACTATCACTGCTCTGTCACACATCACTGGAACCTGTAATTGTTTTGCAATGTTCCTGCTGCTTCTATTGATCATATCATTTCTCTGTAATATGTTGTTTTTTGTGCTGCTGTGCTGCACGGGTGATGAGTGGCTGTAATGAGTTCTCAGGAGGTTGTCCACTCAGCACTAAAATGATAAATGAGAACATAGAAGGTAATCAATGTTGTTACATAGCCAGCAGGTGGTCCAATCACAAACTGATGATAGATGTGTGCCAGTGGACAGCCAATTCTAATCATTCCCAGCTTTACATTAAGCATTTTAATGGAAGCAGAACTTCAAAAAAGTCTCTCATTACTAAAACAAATCTTGTCACAGCAGTCATTAATATGACTTCAGCTCACTTTAGATAAGAAAGGGATGTCAATTCTAAAACTCTTGCTATTTTATAAAAGCTAAACACCAAAATCTCTTCTTTAAAAAAATGAGGCTGATGATAAGGAAAAGACCAGAAATAACAATGAGTATAACCTGAAGACAAGTAAACAAGTCAATGAGAACAAGCAAAAAATAAGTTACTTCACCACACAGAAGAGGACACTTGACAGATTTATACTATTATTAATATTAATTAGGGATAGGTACAAGGAAGCAAGTACCCATTGTTGACGTTAGTGTTTGAGTAACGTTATTGACAGACCTGCAAAGTGCACAAACAAACCCCACCCCCACCCCTCAAAAAAACGATGGTAACACGCATTGTAAACTATGTACATACCTTACAGAAATATTAGTTCAATGTTTGACTGTAATTGCTTAAAGCACAAAGAGAAACCAGACAGACAACAGAAGTCTCATCACGTCATTACTAGCCGTGTTAGCACACATTGCTTTTGAGGATAAAAGAGCTGCTCCCGTTAAGTTTTATGGAAGGAGATTCTTGTGAGCTAATGGTATATGTCAACTGATTTGTAGCCTTCACTGTAGTGAGTGCTCTGTCTAACACACTAGGCCTTAAGGGTGGCTGCTTCATTGTGTTTTGTGAAAGGTAAGTCTAGTGTAGACAGGTAGCAGGTATACAGCATAAAGTATATTTCTTTGTTTTTCCTGCCATCTATAGCAGCAGCAAACCTTTTGGGTGGATTGAGTTAGGGTTAGTTATTTAGTAAATATTTAGTATATAGTAGGCCACGTCGGAGCAGTCCTTTTTTGTGTTGAAACACTTGAAACACACATGGAACATTGGTTCCCTTTGTTTTCTTTTACAGTAAAAATGCGAGAACTTCAATATTAGAATGACTGAAAATGCCATCTAGTAATTATACAATATATCAATAATGTCTGTCCAGCATTTATACTCTATACTGTATCTATACTGTTTGTATGTAAAGAAGTTGCACATAATGAACTGAACAATAAAATATTTAGTGACCAGTGTTAGAGGTACAGTAGTGTTCAAAATAATAGCAGTCCAATGTGACTAACCAGATTAATCACTGTTATCAGTATATTTTTTATTGCTACATGGCAAACAAGTTACCAGTAGGTGCAGTAGATTCTCAGAAAACCAACAAGACCCAGCATTCATGATATGCACGCTCTTAAGGCTGTGCAATTGGGCAATTAGTTGAAAGGGGTGTGTTCAAAAAAATAGCAGTGTGGCATTCAATCAGTGAGGTCATCAATTTTGTGAAAAAATAGGTGTGAATCAGGTGGCCCCTATTTAAGGATGAAGCCAGCACTTGTTGAACATGCATTTCTCTTTGAAAGCCTGAGGAAAATGGGTTGTTCAAGACATTGTTCAGAAGAACAGCGTACTTTGATTAAAAAGTTGATTGGAGAGGGGAAAACTTATAAAGAGGTGCAAAAAATTATAGGCTGTTCAGCTAAAATGATCTCCAATGCCTTCAAATGGAGAGCAAAACCAGAGACACGTGGCAGAAAATGGAAGACAGCCATCAAAATGGATCGAAGAATAACCAGAATGGCAAAGGCTCAGCCAATGATCAGCTCCAGGATGATCAAAGACAGTCTGGAGTTACCTGTAAGTACTGTGACAGTTAGAAGACGTCTGTGTGAAGCTAATCTATTTACAAGAATCCCCCGCAAAGTCCCTCTGTTAAAAAAAAAAAGGCATGTGCAGAAGAGGTTACAATTTGCCAAAGAACACATCAACTGGCCTAAAGAGAAATGGAGGAACATTTTGTGGACTGATGAGAGTAAAGTTGTTCTTTTTGGGTCCAAGGGCCGCAGACAGTTTGTGAGACGACCCCCAAACTCTGAATTCAAGCCACAGTACACAGTGAAGACAGTGAAGCATGGTGGTGCAAGCATCATGATATGGGCATGTTTCTCCTACTATGGTGTTGGGCCTATTTATCGCATACCAGGGATCATGGATCAGTTTGCATATGTCAAAATACTTGAAGAGGTCATGTTGCCTTATGCTGAAGAGGACATGCCCTTGAAATGGGTGTTTCAACAAGACAATGACCCCAAACACACTAGTAAACGAGCAAAATCTTGGTTCCAAACCAACAAAATTAATGTTATGGAGTGGCCAGCCCAATCCCCGGACCTTAATCCAATCGAGAACTTGTGGGGTGACATCAAAAATGCTGTTTCTGAAGCAAAACCAAGAAATGTAAATGAATTGTGGAATGTTGTTAAAGAATCTTGGAGTGGAATAACAGCTGAAATGTGCCACAAGTTGTTTGACTCCATGCCACACAGATGTGAAGCAGTTATAAAAAACTGTGGTCATACAACTAAATATTAGTTTAGTGATTCACAGGATTGCTAAATCCTAGAAACAAAAAAGTTTGTACAAAATAGTTTTGAGTTTGTAAAGTCAACGGCAGACACTGCTATTTTTTTGAACACACCCCTTTCAACTAATTGCCCAATTGCACAGCCTTAAGAGCGTGCATATCATAAATGCTGGGTCTTGTTGGTTTTCTGAGAATCTACTGCACCTACTGGTAACTTGTTTGCCATGTAGCAATAAAAAATATACTAAAAACCTGGATTAATCTGGTTAGTCACATTGGACTGCTATTATTTTGAACACTACTGTATCTGTAATATAATAAAATCATCTAAATTTGCTGCTGATGCTTAAAGAGATCTGCATGATGTGTTTCACACTTAGAGTATGTACACAGAGCTTTTGTATCGTCTCCCACCTGAGGTTGAATCCAGTCTCTCTTTACACGTTTTTGTATTATTTTTTCCTGTATTTCCTCCACTTCATCCAAGCTAAACTGCAAAAGATTGAGCTTAGATTTGCTTGACACCCATGTTAGTGTTGTGGCTACTGTTGAGGGAGATGAGAGATATATTGGAGCAAGCCCACGAAATGACTGCAGTAAAAATTTAAGTACAAAAAACTGCAACCCGAATCTACCATTATTCTAAATGATGTTACAAAAGACACACCAAAATTAGTTTATAGTCTACAGACTTTGGAACTGTCCTAATGACAAGAACTCTACTCAATCTACATACCATCGTGTTGCACATCTGTACAGGCCATTATCTCTGATGAAGTCACGGCTCCATCAAAAAATGCTTTCATCCATTTTTTTATTAATGTTTCAACATCTGTATAAAATAGGAACATACTATAACAAACTCTCAAGCGATTTTCCAATAAGGCCAACTGTCACTGAGTCAGTTGCAGTTACACCACTATAATGTTCTCAGTCTTAGGCTGAGCACAATAAGCTTTTCCAGGGCAAAGTACTTACGTACACAGCTCTGCCTGCACTGATGTTTGTTTTTTCGCTTACACACAACTGAAAATGTAAACCCATATTAGTGTTATGTTTGCACTGCAAAACTCTCCAACTTGGTTGAATGTAGAACCAAGTGCTTGGCCAGCCTCCCTTTAGTCTATGTGTGATGCATTCAGCTGTGTAGCTGTACAGAAGAAACATACTGCTGCTTAATTTCAGACATAAACAAGTTGTTTATCTCCTGGTACAGAAAAAATATGTGAGAGCTGGTCAGCAGACCAGGCTTCCATTCGAACCGACCTGTGTATGTCAGATAGACGACGGAGAGTAAGACCACACCAGCAGCCACAGAGACGCCCAGGAAGAACAGAGTCTGGAACTCCTGCTGGGTCAGTCTGTCCTTCAGGTACTGCAGGAAGGCATAGACCTGAAGCAGCACAAAAACACCTGCAAACATGCAGCACAAATTAATATAGCCCTTGTGTACATAAGAAATATTTATACAAGACTGATTTTTGATTTGTGACAAGAGCATCCGAACTGCGCTTTGTTTACAAAGCGCTGCTCGTTGCTCATGTCAAATGTCACATTAGATTCTAATGCTGCTATGTCACACACAACCTCTCTTTTAATTGCAGAATGCTGGCTCACTTTGAAATCATACTATGAGGTGGCATTGTGATGCCTCCTTGGTGTTTTGGTGTAAATAAACAAAGACCGTGTAAAGAAGGGTCTTTGTTATGGCAATAGTGTGTAAATGTACGTAGTTAATATATTAGATTTGTTTACGTAAAACTGGGTTGTGCTAGTGACTTGACACAGAGCAGACTGTTTTGGCACCCTGCTCTCTAAAGGGAGCACTTACTGGCACTTGTTGTGCATGTTAAATAAAAAGTTTATTAATGCAAATACTTTATATACTTACTATTTTTCTTAAATATTGCACTAGATTAGAGGGTTTCTTGTACAATTTACAGCATTACTCATCTTATAGTTTCTTTTATGTCTAAGAAAGATATTGTATTATAACTGAAACATCCCTTATCTAACCGAATCAATTTCATTTTAAGATTTTGTGCATCGAATTGAAGCGATTTGGAAAGTATATAGTTATACTCAGCCCTATAAATATCTATTCCATTTTACCAGACACCTGCAGTAATATTTTAAGTAGAGTTATAGTATAGTATATTATAGAGGTGAATAAAAGCAATTTATTTCTTACGTTAATCTGAATGGTATGAGGAAATACTATTAAATAGAGAAATGCAAGAACAGGGACATAGATTGGAGGCAGATCTGTAATCAGTCTCAAGATACATTCCAATACTGCATTCATTGCTGTAGTGCATTTAAAACAGAAATATGTAGGTCCTACAAATACGCTTTCTGATGAAAAATTGTGTAGTCACATGGACCATAGGGCTCTCATATTTTGGCACCTCAGGTAACATCTGAGGCTTATCTCCACTGGACTCTGATTATCCTCCCTAGTACACACTGGCAGATCCAAACGACTGCAAGCACTGGTATCAACTTGATTGGTCACAGATTAAATCATCATCATGACATTCTCTGGCTTTAGGGCTCATCCACAGACTGCAACTAATGGTCTTATTTGGGATCCATATTTCCCCAATGAGAAATGTAACAAGTTACTATCTTCATAATTTTACACAAATTCCCATTTGTTTAATATTAAATCAATGACATGCATGTATGTTTCTTGCGGACATGAGGGCATGTGAGTGGTGTTTAAACAGACTTACAGATATGAAGATAAAGAAGGCAGATTAACTCCACAGGCTACAATAAACATAATATTGACTTTCAACTCAATTTTTAACTTTGTATCCAGACCATAGACTATTGTTTACTGACCTGCAGCAGCCATATGTTCACTGGTCCTGATTGGCTGAAAGCCTACAAAGGGGATCTGCATGGACAAGACCAGACCAGTGATGTAGAAGGTGCTGTAGGCTGTAGAAGGAAACAAGAGGTTAAGCAAGATTAAAGACAATCAAGTATGTATTGCGGCATGAACATATACAAATAACTTGTCATCCACATGCCTGCAAAGACTCATACTCTAACTAGCAATGAGTGTGAGGCTGAGAGCTACAGACAGCTCAGAGCATGACACTGACCGCAAGTACATTAGAAAATTGATTTAAAAATATTACAGTTTGTTTGTAAGGCCCCTAAATTGTGTGTTACCTAAATATATTTCCAACATGCTCACTGTCTATAGTCCAGCCACATCACTCAGACCTTCAGGAATTCCCTAAAATCTTGATATGTCATAAAAAAAAATATCAAAAAAAGTTAATGCAAGGAAACAGCTTTCTTTACCAGTTCTCATGCACTCACTGTAATTAGGCCCCAATAACTAATTTAGAGTTGCGTGTGGAATCATGAGTGGTCAGTTACAATTATCTTTGCAATAAAGCTTTGGATAATACTAGCAGTTGCCTGAAGATGTCAAGACATTACGTATATTCATATATATTGTAAACCATAATTCAAATAAAGTTACTAAAGCTAGCACTATCAACATCAGTAACATGTGTATAGCTGTTATTTTAGTAGCTATGTATCTCTGAGTGTCCATCTCCCCCGTTCGGTCTCTCTCTCCTTCCAGCTGGGGTCTGCTCTGGGGTTTCCACGTCTTAAAGGAAGCTTTCTTCACCACAGTTGCAATGTGCTTGCTCATGGGGGAATGTTTAGTCTCTATTCAATCAATATCTACATGAACTGACAAGGAAACAATCTAGATTTCATGAGACAGATTTGGGGAGACAGTCATATCCAAACTAAGTCGTGACTGTTAACTTGGACTCATGTTCAAAAGACTTGAGTCTCCACTTAGACTTGCGATCTGTGACTCGTCAACAATCTTGGTTGGCTGCAGCAACTGGTGCTCAAAACAACAGCATGTTAAGCAAACATGCAGCTGCTGTGCGGTCTGTAATCACATTCAGTTACAGACAGTTCAATCAAGACCCAACTAAAGGAGTTGCCAAATGTGAAATCAAAATAAAGGATGCTGGATAAGGGGTGAAGTCTGTCTGTACATGTTTCAGTTTGTTAATGTTACATGCAAGCCGAAATGTAGTTATGAATGCTAAAGGAAAGCTTTCACTGTGTGTTTTTTCATGTTGAAAGGCAATAAACCTTTCAAAAGTGATCATATACCAAAAAACAAATCAATGCTGATGCTGTATGCTAATAGATATTAGAGCCCGACCGATATAAAATTTTTTGAGCCGATAGAAGTTCCGACATCCGATATTGGCTGGTATAGACATTTGGACATATTGACTAACACTGAATTTTTATTGACTTAAATGACAGCCCTGAGTTTCACTGAAAATTTAATATAAAATATAACTGTGGTCCTTAAAACCAAATTTTTTGATATTAATGATAAACCGATACAGATATATTGTATCTATGATAGGCCAATATCGGCCGATAATATTGGCCAAACCGATATATCAGTCGGGCTCTGATGGATATAACAATAATAGCACAGTCATTGCTTTGAATTCCTTACATAGACTTCTGCAGTGTGCTGAAAAGATCTCAAGTATACAGCACATGACAGTAATCTAATTAAAGCTGTGGAAGACTTGAAACTTAATTTGGATTTATAAACAAAGATTGGAGAATTCCCTTGTTAGAGACGTATAGTAACTTTGACTCGCACAGTCAGAGACTTGTGCATATCTTGTCATGTCATGACTTCCGTTGTGAACTCATGTCATAATAGTAAAACTGACTTGATGTCATATCTTCTGCTGAAACAGCACACAAACTTGATAAGTTAATATGACTAAAACCAGTTGCCGAGGATTTTGAGGAAGATTTATAATTCAATCAATCATATATTTGCCAATCCCTGCTTCTTCTTCACTTGTCTTTGTCATTTGTGACAATAAATGAGTAGCTTCAGCTTTAGGACTGTTTGTTGCAAAAAAATAAGAAAATAAAAATTAAGACATCAATTTTTTTTTTTTTAACATTTTAGAGACTAAATTAAGAGAATAATCCTGAAAATAATCAGCAGCCTAACCCATGGTGAAAATAATGAAATCAGCAGCAGCAGCTTTAGAAGTCTTTAAAAATCCCTTATCAATTTTTTTTCTAATCTCCTAGTCGTTCTACGTTATGGGAGCACAGGTTTATAATAAATGAAGAATCACCAGGAGGCAGTACATGGTATCTGCTGTTTGATGCTGAACAAAGCGATGACCAGACCTGGAACCAGCATCTGAAATGGGGCATCCATCAGAGTAGCTTCTATTCGGCTGCGGAGCAGATGTCGCTCACAAGATAATAGAATTCAAATTGGATTACATTATGGTGTCTCAGCGTTCTTAGACACGGAAGAAGGTGCAAGGAGGGGCTGGACTCCAAATCACAGAACGCATTGAACTATTAAAACTTCGAACTGACTCAATTATCACGTGGCTCCAGGCAGAATGTACAGTGTAGATCTTCAGAGAGAGGCAGCTGCTGGAGGTAGATGACAGAGGTAGGAGACCAGAGAAGAAACAAAAACAATCCTATGCCAATGCCAATAATCCTATTGGACGATGTAGAGTGCACCAGTTTCATTTCTGATCTTCTCTTTCAGCTAACCTCCTCTGCACGTCTGAAGTCACAGCAATCCTCAATATGGTGTCTCTTTGATTCCACATTGCATAACTTTTTTTGGTCAAATTACAGTTTCTTCATCCAGTGTTTATATTTCATTGTCTTCACAGGATTGTGACCTGGCACAGTATGTACGGGCTACTGATTTGGATTTGAGACAATGGTGTGGTGAGCCCATGGTCAGGTTTGATCAGTGAGTTAAGTTCAGAGTGTGCGATGAGGTGAGCTCTTTGAAGAGAAGACAGCTTTCATTCATCATTTCATTATTTTCTTTCCTGCCTGCATTTCCACGTTCTAGCACTCTCTCACTTTTATCACGCATCCTTGCTGTCCTTCCCCTGGGGATTTGTGTACACCCTAACCCTAACCCATATATGTCTAATTAAACACCCAACATGAGCAGCTAGTGGATGATATTATTTATCAGTCACAGTTTTTATACTGCTCAGATATGACAAACAATAACAAGCAACTCTGTGTAGAAACCCCACATCAATGTGCATGGCTTGGAGTCCTTTGAAAGCGTGGAAAATACGGTGTGTGTGTGTGTGTAGCTGCTGACTTTACAGTTAAGGTAACTGTACAGGCCTTTATGGTTTTATGTTGTTTGTTTATACTGGATGCGCCACACCGAATGTCAAATGAGCACATTTGTAAACTCCAAAGTGGCCTGTTTATGCCCTTAATAAAGTATTTATGTGCAGATGTATACATGTGTTTGCGTGTGTGTGTGTGTGTGTTTGCTGCATCTTACCTATGTAGATCCTCCTGTTGTAGCGCTGCATCAACAGCAGGACAAATACATGAAGAGGAATAAGGTTGATGATGAACACATAACCACCCCAGGCTGACACCTGTGAAGTAGACAAAACCACGATTCATTTAATAAAAGCATTTTAGAATTCTTATTATATAGTTTACTGTGGTAATGAAAAATACGAATCTTCATTGACATCATATATGTTCACCTTCAAACCGATGCATGAATGCATAAACAAACATTCACATACACACTTAGTTTAGAGCTTCTAGCCATAACGGGATTTGCTTAATCTGTAAGACGCTTTAAACAGCAGTAGATAATCAATACTATAATAATGTCATTATAATATAATTTTCCCATCATATACACTGTTTTAATATGCTTGCACACCAAATTGTTCACATGTAAACTAAAAAATTCATAAAACCAATTAACACTCAGGTACAATATTCAATATAAGTTTGCCTCCCCTCCACGACAATGGATTTGAAATGAAGCAATTGTAATGTGATGGAAATGCAGATTTAAACTTTAATTCAAGGGGTTTATATTTACCATTTTGAAATTAAATTTTTACAGAAATTTTCAGAGACTTAAAATTAATTGGACAATTCAGGGACCAGCAGTTTCATAGCGAGCTGTGGCCTTTTCCCTTATTATTCCATTATAAATTAAGCAGATCAAAGGTCCTGAGATAATTCCAGGTGTTGAACCTGCAATTGGTACCTGTTCAGTGGAAATTTCAATATAAGGTCTAAAGAGGTGTCAATGCAAATGAGGGAGACCATAATTAGGGTTAAAAAAAAATATAAACCCGCAGAGATATAGCTAAAACTTTAGGAGTGACCGAATCAATAATTTAATGCATTTTTAAAAAGAAGGCACTCACTGACAAACTAAACAACACAAAAATATTTTGAAAACAACAGGAGGACCACTGGTGTTATTTGATAATGTGACTGCTGATGGAAGTGTCAGGGTGAATGCTAAGGTGTATAGGGCTATATTCTCTGCTCATATTCAACCAAATGCTGCAAAACTGCAAAAGCAACTCAAGATTTTCTCAGGGCACAGAAATGAAACATTCGTCAGTGACAAAGTCAGTCACCTGATCTCAAACTAATAAAGCATGCTTTTTTAAAGAAGCTCTGTTGTAAAAATCACATTGTTAATAAAGTTATTTTATTCATTCCTTCATTAAATCTAAAATGTCCTTTCAGTGGACTAGACATACTGCATAAGCCCAAAAGTAAATCCGTTGAATGCACTGCTAGTAAAATAAAAATCAGTAGGAGTTATTCAAATTTGTGGATGGCCCACTGGTTGAGAATAGCTGATTTCATTGTTACCCAAATCCTCAAAAGCACCCACTTAACATATTTACACATGCTCAGAACAACAGCTGCACAAGCTTTAAAGGCTTTTAAACCTTTGTGCTTATTGTCTCTGAGTGCCATGTAACTCCCAGGAGGAGACATCTGCCAGCGAACAGACGTCACAGTTTACAGACGTTCAATTGAGACGTCTGTAAAGACATTCAACTGATTCATTACAGATTCATTACAGTCTAGCTAAATGGCAGGGGTAAGGGAAAAGGTTCCCAAAAGTTGTTCTGTCTGAGCATAAAATGCTTTTGGTGATGTGTGGCAAGCAAAAGGTAGTCTCATCTGCAGAGGACCTGTGAGTCACACAGTGCATGTGCCCTTAAAAGTGATTGTGTAATTTAATATTTTAATCTGCCCCTCTCGTTAATGCTTTGATGGTGTTTAGGCTGTCAGATTTTGACAGCGGTCATGTGTGATTAAACTCATTTCTCTATCATCTCTTTCAATTTGTCATGAAAAAATCCCTTTGTGGCCATAAAATCTCTTGGACGTTATTATATACCTTTGCCTCATTTAGGCTGTGGGGATCTATGAATGTTTTGCTTTAATCCCGCCTGTCTCTGCTCACCACTCTGCTCTGAGCCCTTTACAACTTTTAAGTAGTCTACTATACGCTGCTCAGTGGCAAGTCGGGTTGGGTTGGGTCGAGATTTGGTTCCAAAGTATTGATTCCATCTGAGTCATTAGGAAATTTTAGTTTAGGTCTGTTAATCGCTTTGTAAATAAACATTGCACACAACACAAGGCTGGGTAAAGTTAGAGCTGTATGCTGTCATTAACATAGACCATAGATTGTAGGGGAGGGTAAACTACAAACGTGGCAAAACACCTTTGCCAGGTGTATGTTATGTAACAATCAAAGAGTGTGCCGTGTTTGACATGTTGCGCTGGCTTGTCTCCTCTTCCATCCCCCTTTTGGCTGAGCTAACAGTCAGCACCTCATTGTCACATTTAAGCATTCATTAACTAAGCAAGACTAAAATGTTAGCGGTGAACGAATGTATACTCAGAATGATGATATTCTCCTGTTTGTCTGTCAGAATGTGGCAATGTTATCAGACTGAGTATCTGTGTCTCCGTGTATCTCAGTGTGTGTGAGAACAGGGGATGTGCTTTAGGTTCAACTTCACTTTCACCAGCTGCAGCAGTGAAACAACTGACTGCACCTCGGACTGGAGAAACTGAAGCTTCATTTGTTGACCACTTATCTTCTTAAATAACATCTAAAACACTGCTGATCTGCCAACTAGTTGCTAAGTGCTGCTGCTTGTTCACTCTGTCTCCTACACTTTGTTTTATCACACGCGTCATACTATCAGCCTGTTGTTAAAGGGGTCACACTGTATTCTTGCATTAGTGAACAAAGATGAGAGTAATCAAATTAAGCTGTATCTGTAACTTTTATAGGTTGCCTAAACTTTATTAAAGCAGTTGTGAATGTGAATATGTTTAAATGTAAGTCAACTTGTGGAAAGGTTTCTAAAACATGTTTGTGTTGTATCGAAATGAAGAATTGTTAAGAACTAGATTCGAGAAAAGAATTCTAATCAGAATTGGAATTGCTAAAATTCAAACTATACCAGTAAACGATACAGTAAAAAGAGTACCCAGTTGGAGAAACTCAGACATATATGTTTGAACAAGTTGATGCATCACAATAGTAAGTTAAGTTTCTGCAATGTTAAGCCAAAGCCTGCAAATCATCATTATTGGTTTTTGTTTTTTTTTTTTCTCTTTCTATCCAAACATAGAAGACCTGGGCTGTCAGAATAATTTTTTTTTTTAAAAATTGCACTCTGGTTCTGGTGTATTGCAGAATGAAAGCAGAAATTCTCAGTCATGTTGTGTGTCTTAGTATTTTCAACACCATATGGATAATGTTAACAAGGTCTAAAACATGATTTTCCATCAGAGAGGGTCTTTAAAGTCTTTACATATTTAACAGCATAAATGAATATTTTGTGTGTGTTCTCACCATGTAGAAATAGGAAAGGCAGCATCCGATGGTCCAAAAGACTGATCCTGTCTTCACTGACTTCACCTGCAGTGTACACAAGAGAGCATTCACCAACAGCACACAAACACAAACACACATTGTGTGTGTGCTATATGAAGTGATTCTATTAGGAGATGAGCTGCGCTATTCACTCCCATCTCCAGGAGGATTTGCTCCGTTGTTGCTTACCCAACATGATTATCTGAATTATTCATTGTGTTTCTCTCTTGAATGACCTGCACAAAGCAGAGCAACGTGTTCTACACTTTTTGCTTTTGCCAGCGCTGCACAGGAGAGCTGCCAACAAGGGCTTAACAAGGCTAACAAACCATGACTTAACGAAGAAATGGCCCAGGAGTCCCATTCTGCTCTTGGCAGAATTAGATTGGATAAATGGAGGAGCTTAGCCAGTGGATGCAAGAAGGCAAGTGGCTGAATGAAAGTTGAAGGAGAGTGAGCGAGAGAGAAAGGCAGGGGGAAAGCATTCACCGGAGACATTCATTTGAGTTATTGCCTTCTTTTGTTCAAGCGTATCCCAGACCTATTAGCAGCTTTAAAGTCCTGTGTGTGAGATCAATTAAGTACATTTTTAAAATCTAGAGCATATAAAAAGAGGGTCTAATATTCATCTTTAAACCAGTTTATATTACTATAAGACCAATTTACACTGTCTTAGAACAAGGCGGTGGACTGTTTCTTAAAAATTCAAAGGTATACAAAAAGTTCTAAGTTGATAATGTTCTCTAAGTATAATATTAGCCCATTAGTACAGACCACAGAGGACCAGAGCGATGGATAAATCTGCAGAATAAGGCCGAGACACCAACTTTAGCGCTTAAAAGCTCTAACCCAGTTTAAAGTAAAACATATTAGCATCTTGGATATTCTGCTCCTACCATTACAAAATACTTTCAAGTTACTCTTAGCCAATTGACTGAGTGTTACCAAAAAAATCATTGATTACTGAAGACTTTTTGGAAAAAGACAGTTGTGTACTGCAGCATGATTTAAGTTTCAAACAAAGAGCAGCCAGTTGAAGCAGCAATGACAACAACAGCTTCATAATAGAAGGTAACACAGACTATACAGGCCTACCCAGAGGTAGTAGGTGAACTGCAGGGCAAAAATGGCAATGCCTTCATTGTCAAAGGATCCAGCAACAGAGCGAGAGATGTAGCCAGGAACAATGGCAATGAAGCAGGCTGCGAGCAGCCCGGCACCCTGGTTCCACAGCTCCCTTGTCAGTAGAAAGGTAGAGATGGAGGTCAGGCCGCTGAACACTGGAGCCAGGAACACACACACATCCCGGATGTGCACGGTAATATGCAGTAGGTTGAGGATATAGTGGATGAGGCCTGCTGTGACCATCAGACCCGGGTACACCTGGGGGAAGAAGGGAAGAAATGATTCAGGCTCTGCTCAGACTGGAAAATCTAATCAAATTTGGATTTAATATCTAGAGTTATTAACATCTTTTTGTTGTGTTTCCCCCATTTTTCTGTAATGATAAAAAAACCCAAATACTAACAAGCCAGAGAGAACAAGTGAATGCTGCTTCACTCATTGTTTCAATGAAGTGATAGGAAAATGACCCTATAAAAGTTTAAATGAGCAATTTTATAAATATACACTCAAATAAAAAATAAAGCATTTCATATTTGACTAATTAACAATACAAAGGACATAATTAAATTTTCTTCACAACTTATAAATTATTAATACATATATACATACATACATTATTACATAAATACATACAAATTTACAATGTACCCCATCAAGTGTTATTTTAATGTTCAAGAATTAAGAATTATTAAAAGAATTTACAGAAATTCATAATTTGTTGAAAAATTAAATAACAGATTGAATTAATAAAGACCTTCAGGCATCATTTCCTTTTACTGTTAACTTTTTCTTTTTGTTTTCATTTAGCTTCTCCTTTAGCATCTCCTCTTATCTTTTCCTTAACAATTTGCAATGCAAACAGTAAATAACAAGCTCTAGTTTCTGTGACCCTGGTGTTCTTACATACAATTCAACATTTGGGAAAAAGATTAGATGCCTGAGGCTTCTCCAAACTTCTGGATAGGAAGTATGCCTTTACCAGTCAACATTACTACCTCTGAGAGCAGAAAATCATGTTTAACGTACAATAGCCAAATTTAGTAAGGTGTTATCTGGGAAAAACAGATTTGAGTTTTATTCATATTGAGCATAACCGCAGGTAAACAGAGCTTAACGAAGCCCACATCAAAACTTTAATTCCAGTGACAAGTAAAAACACCAACTTTTGTTTACAGTCGGGTACTTCATGTCATCAACTTTGTTTCTGTTTTCAGACTGAAAAATATTAATGTATATAGAAATTGATCTAATCCTTACTCTATTATTACGTTATTCTGTAAATATCACTGAAGTGTGAACTACAATCTACTGTCCTATAAAAAAAATATGCTAAACACACCATTTCAATACCAACAAAAGATGGAAATATTGTTAAGAAAAGAATCATCTGTTGTCTATTCTTTCCAGTGTCATATGATGCAAAATGGCCGCTACAAAGTCAAAACAATGTGCCTGAAGCTAATATATATTCCGCCAGTGTGACTGTCCAAAAGTTGCCCTCTGGGAAACAAATGAACAGCGAGCTCTCCGATCATCAAGCCATACTGCAAGATCAAAGAGGGCTATAAATATACAGAGTAGGCAAAAAGTTGAAGTGTAATGATGTGTTCAAAGTGACCCCCGTCTGTCCCTTCTTCAGCTGTTATTAAAATGCATCTACTATCTGTTGAATGACTGTTCCCTGCCTCCCCATAGGAGCTGTTTAAGCACCCAGTCAGGCTTACCAAATTGTGTGTAGATGTGTGAGTGTGTGTACGATCTGGGAGTGAGAGTGAGACTGAGTTTAATAGGATGACTGAAGATTCATCACAGTAATTTGACTCTAAAGGAATAAGCACAATGAAAGAATGGGACCAAGGCATAAAGTACACCCACTTGCACAATCCCTCTGCAACTTTGTAAGTCAGACACAAACACACACACGTTAGGAAACACTCACCGTGCCCCCTACTATCCTGCCCAGAGGATACCAGGCTCTTTCATCAAACCAATTAAGGAACTCGTAGAAGCCATTGGTGGTTAGATGGTGAGTGGATCTGTAGTTGAACCTGTAGCAATGACACAAAAAGGGTGGTGTCAGTCAGGGGCATCACACCACCAAAACCAAACAGAGCAGATACAAAGGACAGAGTACCAACAAGTCAATAAAGCCACATTCACACATAAATGTTTGTGGAATCAATCCAATCGATCCCAAAAACCTCCAATAACTAAAAGATTATTCCACTGGTCATTTTTGACCTGTTCTAAACCGTTCATTCAAATCTATCCATAACGTTTTTAGTTATTCTTTTAAGTAAACAAACCTCAAACAAATGGAAAATGCACAACACAATTTTTCAGATCCGAAAGACACTTTATAAAATTTCTTTTTGTCCATCCAACGTTATAAAACATCAAACACCTTTAACGATTAGCAAAATTGTCTCTGACTATTGACTACTCAAGTTATTATTGCATCTCTAAGGTGAAGTTCTTAACAGTGAAGATGTTTACCTCCTCCTTGATTAGGCAATTGAGTGGATAGCCAAATGTGTTATTTCACTTGGGCAAGCAGGCAATCCTGTATTATTGAACCCTGTAAAGGTTATCTGATGAAATAATACCAACAATAAATAACTTTAGAATCTCATCTGAGCCAGTGAGGAGGCATGACAGGCCTACTTGCTGGCTACTTGCCCAGAAAAGGGGTACAGATGTGTCCTGAAAATCCAGACCATAACAGCACCAGGATGTACAAACACGAAGTATCAAAAATAAGAATGGTTTATAGATTTGGGATATTTGACCGGCATGTGGGAACTGTATCTTACCAGTGTCTGATTAGAAACTACATAGAATAAAGAAAACAATGAAAATTACAAATGATTCAAACACCAGAGACAATGCAGAAAGGCGGAACGCACCATATTGTGATGAGGAGAGATCACCGATTGAGATCTTTTTCTAGCTTTCCGGGGGGGAAAGAAGAAAAAATAAACAATCCCTGTTAATTAATAATTTTTTGGCAAACTGTCACAAATGTGTGTCTTCCACACTTATAAAAACAACTTTTCTTTCCAAAAACTGTGCGGTGGACAAAAGATTTTAATTAACACTTTATCTTAGACGAGTGAAAAGAAACAAAGAAAAATCAGCAACAACTCAAGGGCCTCATTAGCCCTTTCTTTTTATTCTTCTTCAGCCTTCTGTCAGCCTTCCAACTCTCAAGTTTTTTTTGTAGCCACCCCAGATTTAAAAGGAACAACTCCACTACAGCCTTGTCTACAATTAGTCGACCGGACAGATAAAAGTTCTGCTATTGCACAAATCTTGCATGTAGCCCATAACCTTGCAGCCGTGACTATGCTGTGACACAACGGTTAGTCAGTTGTCCCCAGAATTTCTCCACAAGTAGTAATGTGTTCCATAGAAATTGTCTTTTAATGAAAAATAAGAATTTGAAGGAGGGGTTGAAGCATATGGTTTGCTACGTGCGAGGGTGTACATGCTCACTTTTGGAGCTCAGCCATTTAATTGGGGGAAAAGAGTGCATTAAGAAAAAAAAAAAAAAAACTTACACACATACACATTATCAATTTGGGTTTTGGATGCTCAAATTCCAGTGTGGACTGACAGAATTCCCCACCTGTTCCTCTTGCAATCAGTCCCAGAATGCCTGCAGTATACTGAAGCTTTGAGCCGACAGAGGCAACTCTAATTACCCACACTTGACTCTGGATGATGGGCTCTGAACCATTTCCAACTTGGGTGTCAGATGAATCAATATTCCGTCTCAGCCATGGCTAAGACCCAGGCTAGTTGAAACACAGCTCTTTTGACTAGTCTTTCTTAAGCCAAACAAAGACAACAGATGATTTACAATCACAAAAAAGAAATACAACAACAATTCTAGAAAAAAAATTGGAACATTATTCAAAATGTCAATAAAAACAGAATGCAATAATTTGCAAATCTTTTTCAAACTAAATGAAAGAGAAGTGTGATGATGTCCTATGTCATCAGACTTCAGCTTTCACATGTCACACTGCTATTAATCCTATTGTGCAAAATAATGTCATATTAATTTCATGTGTAATGCAAATCAAAAAAAGCATGCATGGGATGAAAGCAACAATAATTCACAGTTCACAACTATTCCAAACCATGGCGAGTGATCAACTGCATTCTATTACACCCCTAGTGTTAACCACCGCAGGACTCCTGATGAGTCCATGGTAATATGTTTAGATCTGGTATTACAATCTACCCTTAGTGACCTGCTGACAAGTGGACAACTTTAGTACAGCCGTTGAACACAACTCAAAAGTCTGGAGGACGCATCTGAGGTTTGATCACTCAGAGCCTGTTTATATTTGGTACTAACATTTGTCATGGCTAATCAAATCACTAGTAGACAGCTCTGTTTGTCAGGTCATACATGGCATTAATATGAATCTCCACAAGCATTTCAAGTGACCACTTATGATTAGATCTCCCTTTCTTGCTTTATAAACATGTACCAGTACATCACTATAATAAACAGACATATCTATTTTACATTAAATATATAACCTAATGTTTATTTTATTCTTTTTATTTACAGGGTCTAAATCACAAATTTGTCTTACAGTGTTTCACAAACTTTGTAATGTTTCTCCCAATGCAACAACTCCCATGACTGACATTCTTAAAGATATGGTATTAAGGTTCATTGAAACCTGGAAGACCTACCCAGGGCACATTTGAAATTGGAAGTTGTTTGGGATGACTTATAAATTCATTTTCTAGACATAAAGTTACTCTGTTCTTTGTGTAAAATAGTAGCTAAAGTAGCAAACTAAAAGAATAAATTAAACTAAAAAAATGTTCCAAGAATTGTACTATTATAATTTTGATAAATATGGCTTACAGCTTAAAACAATATTAAAAAAAAAACATTAGAATATTTCACTGTAACTACATAGGTCATTATCATCAAAATCAAAACAATAAATGCTTTATTTTCTCACTTTATGTGTAGTGAATACATATGAACATTTATTTTTTTAATCAAATTACAAAAAAAAAAAAAAAAAATTTTTTTCACAATATTGTATTCTTCGATTTGTATTAGTGCTTTGTGGCTGTTGGTCCTGGCATTGCATATAGTACAGGAAAGTGAGATCACATCGCTGGGGGTCACACTCAAGATGCAGGTAAATAACAGGTGTGAACTGACGGACTCAGAGTGGCCCACTTCTGAACAGACCACCCAGGACAGATGTTAATACCAAATGTGAGCAAGCTTCTAGGCTCCAATGGCAAAGCCCATAGTTCTCCTCTAAATGGAAATAGGGTAGGGAGACTTATTTTATGAGTCTATCAGTTTTATATAATAAATGATCAAGGATGGCAGCTTACACCTACTTATGTCAGGCACAGTATGTCTGGAAGATAGTACAACAAATAAAAGATGTGTAGCATTGGCTGGAAGCATTATTAACTCTCACCTAAGTTTTTTTGTGCAGAGCGCATTTACAGGGTCATTTGTTGAATCCAATGAAAAATTGTTTTACTCAGTTTTTCACTTTAGTACATTGTTGACAAGGCAAATGCATTAGAAACTTTTTTTAAATTTTTTTTTACAAAATCCAGCCTTAAATGCACCACTACTATTAACAGTAGCTTTAATACTTGTCTTGTGAAGCAACGCATTGCAGGAAAAAACCCCAAGTCACTCTAAGTCAATTGTCTTCACGTAAGACACACAGCTGAAAGATTTATTACACAAAATTAAATATATTTTACCACTAGCCCCATGTGGATTTACAGTGATGCCTCATCTGGTCCCCATGGGGCAGATATTTATGCAGCAAGTGGGTAAAAAAAAAAATGCGAGCATAACCATGGCAACACTTACAGCCTGCATATAAACAAAATGATTAATATTATGATGCACATCTTTACACTGAACTTAAATACACTTAAGTAACTAAATAAAAAATATCAGCTGCCGTTTCATGTATGAGGACAAATTCCTTCAAAAAAATATGTAATTTCCTTTTGGAAGTTACCTTTAAGTCCCCTTTAGCAATCACCCTCTGGAGATTTTAAAAAGCTGCAGTGCAGTATTCCTACTGTGCTGCAGCTGCAGTTGCAGTTGGGAGCAAAAGTGAAAAAAAAAAAAAAATCAGTCATTCAGTCCATTTTGTACCAAATCCCCTTTCCATTTTTGATGACTTTGGTTGTCTCTGCGGGACAGAATAATTTCAGATCTGGGAGTTACCATTCAGCTTTATTGTTTCTGACTGCTAGCCTTTTACGAACCCTGTTTACTCATCATGTGCACAACATCAATAGCGCCACTGTATCTTTAAACATGGTAGATGTCCAAAGAGCAGCCAAACTAAGGGCAGCATCACCTTTTGATGATCCATGGTCCTATCTTACTATCTTTTAAGGACAGGCAGGGTAGAGGCAGGCCTTGCCGGGTGATTATGATCTCTGCTGGCTTCAGATGGCATGTGTGGGAGCATGACACAAAAGGACTGAAAACCCATAGCTGAGGTGGCAGGAGGTGGCAGGAGACTAAAACTGCACATTTACAAGTCTCTCACATTAAGCTAAACACTATAAAAACAGAAGATCATATGCTTGCACACAAATAAGACATACATGAAATAGTATTTGCACAAAAATATCCCTAAAGGAGAAAAATGCATCCAGACTGGCAACATTGAGACTGAAAGACAGAGTGTTCAAACTACCAATGAACAGCACAACTAAAAATGTTTATTGCATACAAATAGAGCAGCCACCCACACAATGATAACCTAACACAAGTTACCTTGTTTTGACCTGGAAAAATTGAATGCACAATCGTAAAAAGATAAGGAAAAATCCAGCAATTATTTCCACAGATGCAGTGATATGAATCACCAATAGTGGATTCCATAATTTTGACTTCATTTAATTCACTTTTATTAATAAACAGAGTAAATGTAAAAGGCACACACAGAAACCCCTTGCTCCAAATGATTCTGTAATACTCACTCATGTCCAACCAAAAAATACAATTCAACTGAATGATATCTAAACCTTGTGCCTTTGGAGTAGCAGACAGGTGTGGTGGTTCCCCTTTTCAAGAAAGGGGGACCAGAGGGTGTGTTCCAACTACCGAGGGATCATACTCCTCAGCCTCCCTGGGAAGGTCTACTCCAGGGTGCTAGTTGAAACTGTTTCAAGAGGAGCAATGTGGTTTTCGTCCTGGCTGTGAAACACTGGACCAGTTCTAGACCCTCGCGAGGGTACTGGAGGGGGCATGGGAGTTTGCCCAACCAGTCCACATGTGTTTTGTGGATCTGGAGAAGGCTTATGACCGTGTCCCTCAAGGTATCCTGTGGGGGGGTGCTCCGGGAGTATGGGGTAGATGGCCTTTTGTTACGGGCTATTCAATCTCTGTATTGTCGGAGTCAGAGCTTGGTTCGCATTGCCGGCAGTAAGTCAGACCCGTTGCCAGTTAGGGTTGGTCTCCGCCAAGGCTGCCCTTTGTCACCGGTTCTGTTCATAATTTTTATGGACGGAATTTCTAGGCGCAGCCAAGCGGCAGAGGGAGTAAGGTTCGGTGGCCTCCGGATTCCGTCTCTGCTATTTGCAGATGACGTGGTCCTGTTGGCCTCATCGAACAGTGACCTCCAGCTCTCACTGGGACGGTTTGCAGCTGAGTGGCAAGCGGCAGGGATGAGAATCAGCACCTCTAAATCTGAGGCCATGGTTCTTAGCCGGAAAAGGGTGGATTGCCCACTCTGGGTCGGGGGAGAGTCGCTTCCCCAAGTGGAGGAGTTCAAGTATCTCAGGGTCTTGTTCACGAGTGAGGGGAAAAGGGAGTTACAGGTCAATCTACGTCCCAACTCTCACCTGTGGTCATGAGCTCTGGGTAGTGACCGAAAGAATGAGATCGCGAATACAAGCGGCTGAAATGAGCTTCCTTCGCAAGGTGGCTGGGCTCAGCCTTAGAGATAGGGTGAGGAACTTGGACATCCGGGAGAGGCTCAGAGTAGAGCCGCCGCTGCTCCTCCGAGTTGAGAGGAGCCAGTTGAGGTGGTTCGGGCATCTGGTCAGGATGCCTCCTGGACGTCTCCCTGGGTAGGTGTTTCGGGCATGGCCATCCGGGAGGAGACCCCGGGGCAGACCAAGGAGACCCTGGAGAGATTATATCTCTGGCTTGGGAACGTCTTGGTGTCCCCCCGGAGGAGTTGGTGGAAGTGGCCGGGGAGGGGAACATCTGGATCTCTCTGTTCAAATTGTTGCACCCGCAACCCGGACCCGGATAAGCAGCAGAAAACAAAACAAAACGAACGATATCTAAACCATGGGTATGATTATGTCTAGCAACCCAGAAGATGTCTATACTTATCACACAGTGTGTCACTAGTGTGACTCCACTCTTATGTCTAAATTATAGAAGTGGGACTCAAAACTTAAAGAAAAAAAAAAACAACAACAACAACAATAAAAAAATACCCAATATGAAGTATATTTTGTAAACCATAGATTTTGCTTAGCTCTGTTATGTGGCTTCCCTTGAGCCGGGGCAGTAAATTATTGGGAGCTTGTCCGGGATAGGTTATATCCGGATAACTTGTTTTCCCTAAATTGTGTAATCTTGTAATTTCTTTAGTGGTGTGCTGCTTAGTACTGGCTATGAGGTACTGTGTTTCACCTCCTGGTATGTATAGTAAGATCTGAAATAAGTTCATCCATGGGTTTATTCATTATTTTGCCTTTTTATTTTCAAGATAATCTTGGGGGCGGATATGTTTCTCTGGCGGGGTAAGAAATAAGGTCCCTGTTTGTAGTGCTGAGGTTTACTGAGGTCTGCTTTTGAAAAGCATGCCTCAGAAATTTATTCAGGCTTTAATAATTGTTGGGTAAAGGAAAGGGTGCTTGCTCACTGTCATCACTAAGAGGAGGTTTGATAAATTAGATGAGTTGGAGTGCATGCTCCATTTTGATCTGGACAAAACTATGGTAATGTCCCCACGAATCCTAACTTGGGTATGCAGCATTTGTTTTGGCAAGTGGTGCGTAGCTCTACTTTTTTTTGACATATCGGCTAGTTCTCTCTGAGCATGTGGTTGCTTTTTAATACTTATTACAAGTAGGTCCCCTTTGGATAGTAGCACTTTGTTGGGTAATATTCAGTGGTACAATAGTAGTTTGATGAGTTGTTTATAGGGATGTAACAATTCACTAAACTCCTGATTCCAAATGATTCATCAGAAATCTAAACAATTAATTTTTTTTGCAAAATGAGATTAAGACAAATTATAAATGAATAGTTGTCCTTTTATTGTTCTCACACAAAAAATGTCAAAATATCATATTCTTTCTTTGTAAAATTAAAGAAAATCTTCACTTGTGAGGTGGGGAGGTTATACACTTTATAATCTGCACAACAATGCACATTTAAGTTTCTTTGTAAATGGTAAAAGAAAAATATCTTCTGTCTCAAAGCTGGGGTTTGTAACTTCTGGGAATCAAGCATGAGATTCCTAAAATAACTCCACTACCCCTCCACTCCTTGTCTTTGCTCTGTAGCTCCATCCCGCCCTCAGATGGTTGTGTTGACGTGTTGGCAACAGCTCTGCGGTCAATCTGCCACAGTTGAAACCACTTTCCTTCTGTCGTGCTTCCCTAAATAAAATGACTATAAGTGGCAAGTTACCACGCAGACTGAAGTCACAGTTTTTAGAGTCAGCTCCGTCATTTAGCATCCCAATCAAATGGACAAATCACGTAATGAATGAAATTTCAATCAACTTGCAATGAATCGTTATATCCCTAGTTGTTTCTTGTTGTACTTTAGTGATAATGGCTTAAAAAAACCATTAGATTGAGATATCATTGTGATTTAGCTGCTTCTGTGGTATGGGACATTTTTGTGCCATATGGCAAAATGCACAATAGTGCATTCTGTTTTCAATTGAATTTAAAATTGTGGAAACTAGTTTGTGTTCTGGGAAAGCTATGTAGTAGGGCTATTCTTGATATCAATTGTGTACCCTCAGTAGAATTGCTTGAGCAACATACTAAAGATAAGCTCTAAAGCTTGCCAGTTGCTGAGATGCAAATAGTGAGATATTAAAAGACAGCATTAAAAGACGCTCTTAAAGGCTTTTTTTTTTTTTTTTTTAATCGAAAATTGTATTCCAAAGCCTGTACCTCCACCAGCATCTTAGAATACACCTAATCAAAGGTCAGATGGTATCAATGAGTTGAGGTTAAAAGAACTGGCCTTACAAGAAATGTAATTGCAAAATAAGCAAAATAAGTGGTTTCTAAAAGAGAAACAAATCCATTTAAGACATGAGCATTTCGTTAAAGAGTTGGAACCCAAACATTTTGCTCCATCAAGTCCCACTAATGTCGACCCATGTGTGTTTGCCATGGTCCGGAATGTTAGCTTAGCAGTAATGTTGATAGCTTTTCAATATAGTGAGTCCCTGGGACTCACAGGTGGTGTCTTGAGTGGGTCCCTAGAAAATACAATTGGTCCCCAATAAAATTTGGATTTTTGTATATTGGTACATTTGGTGATACATTCATATATGCTCAAAATGTGTCTGATATTAAAATAAACAAATAAAATCCCAACTCTGAAAAATTTATTGCAAAACTTTCACAGCATACAAATAATAAAAAAACTTAATTTTTGAAGCCACATAAATAGCACCAAAATAAATTACCCAAATTCAAATAAAAATGGTGTCTGTAGTAGTACTAACTATAAATCAAGTGCTGATTTAACACAAAAAACATTCTCATCAACAAAAAAACACCAACATCCTGTAGTCGTTGCATCAACTAAATCAACTGAACTCAGTCAATCACTGTGAAACTTTTTACACAAAAATTAAACTTTAGCACAGTGGTAAGTTTTAAGGAAAATAAAACGATGCAGTGATGCTTGTGTGTATAGTAATCAAGTCCATAGCATATGTAATGACTATATAATAAAAACTCCATATTTTAGAGTTTTCTCTGCTTGACCTCTTTCCATTTGGCCAGTGCCTCTTCAAAAGGGAACTCTGGCCTTTTGGGACCCAGGTTAACCTTGAGACAGGCTGTTCCTGTGAGGGCTGAGAATGAGGTTCTGAGCAGAGAACCCTGGTTCACAGTCAGCTGTATGCAGAGCCAGGGTGGTGAGGTTGGGGGAATCTTTTAGGTGATATGTTGTCACTAATACCTGAATACTGCCTAAATACTCTGCTGACTGGCCATGTTTTTAATTCTTGTCTTCGGCGGCATTTTCCCGGTTTTCTTTCGTTCCTTAGCCGAATGAATGCGCAGACAACGTCTAATGTAACAATATGGCGGGCGCTAAAGTGTTTTTATCACAGCCACCGGAGTTACATTCTCTTTATTTCATCACAGCACGCCCCCCAGACGTTAAAACATAACCAACTTGCGTGAACACAGCATTGAACAGTGGAAACGTTAATTTATTTAGCTGTATGAAGTTTGTATACTTAAATCTTGAAATGAAACTTTGTGACTGGCTAGTTGTTATGCTGGTGGCTAAACTAGCATGTCGCGAGACTGCACACGAGGTTTCGCCTGTGTTGGCACAGCGCATGCGTGATCTCCTGAAAGCGAGGTTATCGTACACAACACAAGTTGTGGACACGGGAAAAATACAGTGCATCCCCGGGACGCATGGACAGTGGACTTAAATGCGCCCATTCAGATTTTAATGCTTCACAGACGTGGGACGCGTACCTCGAAACATCTCTAGATTCGTGCCTCCTTTTGCATGTACAGCTACAATTTCAAAATGGCCTAAGCATGCCTGAACGTTGTATTTGCAACGTCTTTTGTTAGGTTAAAGCTTACTCTGCTCTTCAGCACTGTGGAAAGCAAGAATTATAAGACAGTTAAAAGAGCTAGTTAAAAGCCAAGGAACTAGTTCCTGAGGCTTATCACCAACACAGATGTTTCAGTAAAACCGACGAGCAAACATACTGCTTTTGCCAAGGGAAAGGTGACCATTTTTACTATATGGTGTAATTCTCAGAAGGTAGAAGGCAGGCAAGTTCATGCTGAAACACAGGGCTGGTTTTGACAAAGGACAAAGTAAGCACAAAGGAAAAGATGTTTTATCCATAGAGCTCACTTTTCAAAGCCTGCCCCCATGTCCCCCTAGTAAATCAGCTTTAAAAGCAGCAATTTAGAAAATAGATGTTTCTTTTGCAAGGCACTTAGTCATTTAACTGCTGATTGTCCTGGTTTGATTAAGGAGCAAAGGCCACCTAAGCCTGCAGCCTTAACTGAAACTGTAAAGAGAGTTGCATTCACTTTAGCTGCAGAGCTCCAGAAAAGACTGAATTACAGTTGTGTTCAAAATAATAGCAGTCCAACATGACTAACCAGATCAATCATTGTTTTCAGTAGAAATTATATTACTACATGGCAAATAATTTACCAGTAGGTGTAGTAGAGTCATAGAAAATCAACAGATCCAACATTCATGATATGCATGCTCCTGAGTCTGTTTAATTGAATAATTAATTGAAAGGGGCATGTTCAAAATAATAGCAGTGTGGAGTTCAATTAGTAAGTGCATGTAAGTTGGCCAGACAAAACTTTGGGGAAGCTCATGAAAAGATGAAGGGAAAGTATGGTGTAAAAGTAAGTTAATAAGTGTTCGCGCTCAAGAGAAAGTTTTATTGCTTTTGCCCCCAGCAGTAAATTGTACGTGACTGAGCTCAGATTGGGGAGAGTTATTACTAGGTAAAGACTTCAGATCAGAAAGCCCATTGATGTTATGTGAATCTGCTGAAATGCTACTATGTAAGGCACCAGGCTGTGTTTATGGTTGTTAGGATGGTTGCCTTGGTGAACACTCCAAACGATGTAGAGGAGAACGACACTTTTGATCCAGAACGTACTCAGGGTTGGCCACAAATCAGCTGGTAAAGCTGCTAAAATATTCACCATGTAGCCAGTATACCCTTAGATCTGGAATTTTTTAGAATCATATGCGCAGACGCTGCCACAGATCCTTACACCACCGGAGGTTGGATCTTAATTTTTTGCCACAGGAGTAGATATCTATGAGATCTGGAGCTAATTAGATTTTGAGCATTTTCTGACATAAGAACTGTCCAATAGTTGGCATTTTTACTAAAAAAACCAATAACATTATTTTAGTTATATCTCTAAATCTAATCTACACCAAATGAAATGCAAATTGATCAGATCATATACTATCATAGTGACACAATCCACTGCTGTGCTGCGATTTTTGCAGGATCTGCTGTCAAAAAATAATGATATCAGCCATGCCACAGATCCTTCGTTACAATAGTGCAAACTTAATTGAGGCTGGCTCATTTTTATTGCAAACTAGTAGATATCCATGAGATCTTGAACTGATTAGAAGGTTTCACCTTTCTTAGACATCAGGCCATTAGCCACCAGGTGATGTTTAGGGTTCAAATAAATAAAAAAAAGTCCAATATCAAAAAAGAAGTGCAAATTGATCAGGAAATCATGTACTTCAATAATGGTATCCTGATTTATCTCCTGCTGTGCTGTCTTCTTTGTCATGGCTGCTGTTTTTGTGTGAACATCAGGGATTTTCAGGGACATACCCTCACAGTGGGGGAAATAAATACATGATCCCCTGCTAAATTTGTAAGATTGCCTAATTAAAAAGAAATTAGCGGACTCAAATTTTTATGGTTGTTTACTGAATATGGCAATAGACAGAATATCAGTCGAAAATGCTTTAAAAAAAAAAAAACACAATACAAAATGTTGTGCATTTTACAAAACATAACTTAGTACTTGGTAGAGAAACCCTTGTTGGCAAGCACAGCAATGAGACATTTCTTGTAGTTGGTTACCATGTTTGCACACAACTCAGGAGGAATTTTGGCCCATTCCTCTTTACAGAAAGTCTCTAAATCATTCAAGTTTCTTGGCTGCCACTTGGAAACTCAAAGCTTCAGCTCCCTCCACAGGTTTTCTATTGGATAGAGGTTTGGAGACTGACTAAGCCATTCCATGACCTTTATATGCTTCTTGTTGAGCCACTCCTTTGTTGCCCTGGTAGTATGTTTTGAGTCATTGTCATGCTGGAAGACCCACCTATGACCCATCTTCAGTGTTCTTGCTGAGGAAAGGAGGTTTTCATTCAAGATATTAATGTACATGGCTCCGTTCATTGGCCCCTCTGTGCGGTGAAATCGCCCTGTGCCCTTTGCACAAAAACATAAAACCAAAACATAATGTTTCCACCTCCATGCTTGACTGTGGGAATGTTCTTTGGGTCATACTCGCATTTTTTCATCCTCCAAACACGGTGGATTCAGTTGATGCCAAATAGCTCAACTTTGGTTTTATCTGACCACAGAACTTTCTCCCAAGCCTTCTCTGAGTCATTTAGATGTTCACTAGCAAACTTAAGGCAGGCCTGTTCATGTGCCTTCTTGAGCAGGGGGGGATCTTGCGGGCACTGCAACATTTCAGTCCATTACGACGCAGTGTGTTGCCAACTGTTTTCTTTGTGACTGAGGTCCTAGAGGTCCAAGTTGCCTTCAAACCATTAACAAGCTCCTGCCATGTAGTTTTAGGCTTCTCCCTCACCTTTGTCATCATCATCATCTTCACTTCACGAGGAGAGATCTTGCATGGAGCTAAAGACCGATGACAGGTGATGGTAATTTTGTGGTGTCTTTCACAGTGGAAGATACACAAAATAGTTGTGTGTCTTCAACAACTATTTTGTGTTTGGTGAGAAGGTGACAACAAAATAGTTGTCACTTTCTCACCAATCCTTTTGCTGATGGTCTTGTAACCCATTCCAGCCTTGTGCAGGTCTACAATCTTGTCCCTGACATTTTTGGACAGCTTTTTGGTCTTGCCCATGGTGCTATACAAATTGGAATGGAAGAAACGGATGCCCAGAGCAGGTGAACTTTATACACATGACGAGTTAAGATCAGGAGTATTGGTAATTGGTTGGTTGTGCACAGCTGTGTGCCACATGGGCACCAGTCAATGTGTGGGAGCCAGAATTCTGGGTGAGTTGTTGGGGATCAAATACTTATTTCACTCAATAAAATGCACAACATTTAACAACGTTAACAACGTTAAGGCAACCATGACTTCTTACCACCACAAGACTTAAAGCAGAATCAAGGCTCCAATATACTAGGCTTGAAACTCTAATTGCATTTTGTTTTTCTCCATCCATCTGGGCCGTGTTGGTGTGTAAGCAGCCATGTTGTAGAACTGGTCAGGGCTCTCTGATTTATGAGGTAGGAACATCCACACATGACCAAAACAAGCATCTTTTCTACTGCCCCTGTATCTGTCCATAACAGCAAACAACAATCCCCTAAGTCAGTGTCATCACACTAGAATCCACCAGCCCCATTTTAAATCAATTTCACAGTCCATGAAGATAGTGGATGGCCTGCTTGACTTCTTTTGTGCATCCTTTCTTATGTTGTGATTAGACTAATATGATCATTTACATTTCTGTGCGACTCTCCTTAAAACTGAGATGCTAAAATTTTTAAAGGCTTGGAAGTTGCTTAAAACTACAGATAACAAAATTTTCAGTTAATCTGCTGATTAATAAAATATAATCTCTGTCTCATGAAGAATAATTTCTGAAAAAGATCTGTAAACTTTCTATGATTTGTGCTAACACTAAAAATAACCTGAAATTCAAAAAGGCACATATGGGACATTGCATCCCAAGGTGAGGCGTTTTTCAATCTTCATAACCAAAATTTCTGTGAATAGGTTCATGTTCACTAATTTAAAAGAAATAAACTTTCCTTTGTATTACAGTGAAATATCACCACGGCTTAAAATTGTGACTTTGCCAACATCAGACGTAAGGCACAACATGCCGCATAGCAAGTAAAATGGAATATGCAAAAAAAAAAATATATATATAAATTATTGTTAA
>KV751342.1:5575440-5615258 GCA_001698575.1 Mola mola
AGAAGGAGAAAGAGGAGATAGAGAGAGAGAGAGAGAGAGACTTCCTTTCTATTTGCTAATAGGAAATACAGTTCTGGGAAAATAGTCTTTTTACAGTTTAAATATTCCACTATGAAAAAGGAGAAAGAAAAACCAGCAAGCTCAAAATCTTATAGAGGAGTGGTGCTTTCTTCTCTTCTCAGTCTTCAATCCTGATTATTGTGCTAATATAATCCAAAAAGTTGCCAGTTCGCAAATTGGGCGGTTGCAACATTAAAAAGGACGTGCACATCACTAACTAAGTAATGGTTTCCCTCGTGGACATTCAACAACTTTCCTACAAATAAAAGTAAGATATTAGTATAACAGATTTTAGATGATAAACAAAAGTATACTGGCCATTTAGTGATCCATTTAGTGATGTATAAATAGCATAATTGTGTTTGCTCTGGAATCAGACAAGTTTGAAGTCTTTCAGATATCTGCCTCACATTATCCACTGAGTGATAAGCTCATTTCCTTCCATATCACTGCAGCTTTGGCCTGAAGACTGTTGTGTATAAGCTCCAATAAACCAAATCACCAACATACAAATCATTAGGTTTATTAAGAATACAGACAATACAGCAATCCTGTCTCTGGAATTTGTGTATTACAGAGACAGTGAAGGAAACCATATATAGTTCTCTCCTCCAGCACTGACAACAGCTTTGTCACCTCTGTGTACTTTGCTGCTCACAGTTTTAGGCCCCGTTTACATAACCACGTTTTAGGATGAAAACGCAAAACTTTAGTTAGGTTTTGGCTGTCTGTCTACACGAGAACTGTGTCTGTGGTGCTTGAAAACTGAACAATACGGAAATGGGCTCCAGAGTGTAAAGATTTAAAACACCCCATTGTAAAATCATGAGGATATAAGACAATATAATGGGGGGGGGGGGGTTCCTGTCATCGGACATGGCAATGGTGTGCAATAACGATTAAGTGGATGAGAAATTGGTTTCCCGAGGCCATGGCCACAGATTGCATTGTGGACTGTCTCTGAGTACATCAGGTTGTACATGGACAACACCATTCCCACTAAAATCAATCTTGGACAACGTCTCACACCCACTTCATGATGTGCTGGTCAGACAGAAGAGTACTTTCAGTGAGAGACTTATCCTACCTAAATGCATGACTGAACGCCACAGGAAATCATTCCTGCCTGTGGCCATCAAACTGTACAATTCCTCCCTCTGAATGGCTCTTGGACCTTTTCACTCCCTCAGATCTTTCATCTATTATACTGCAGTTCTCTTACACTATTTATTTTCTGTCGCACTTTTATTTATTTTGCACTTTTATTTATTTTACACGGTTCACACTTAAAACTTCCTGTATACTGGATTTACTCTTGTATATACTCTTTTTATTAATGTACATACTCCTTTTATATATATATATTTTGTTTTTTTCACTTCTATGCTTACAAGGAGCAACTGTAAAGTAACAATTTCCCTCGGGGATAAATAAAGTATTCTGAATCTGACTTCTGAAATGGTCCGCTGTACAGCATGCATTTTTGATGTGCTTTCATATACCATCTTTTTAACTTACAATGGCGGTGAGTAGGGCTGCAGCCAATTGTTTAAGTTATCAATTATTCTACCAAATATTTTGATGACTAATCAAGTAATCAGATGAGAAATGTTTTACATTATTGACAGAAATTAAAAATAAAAAAAAAAGGAGAAATTACCATAAAAAAAAAATTTACCATTGAAAAAATCTGTTATACAATAAATTATTCACTGATTGCAGCTACAAATTTTGTGTGTGTAATGTAAGAATCTAGTTTTTGATACACAGTAGTTAATAGTTGTACATTTCTTAGACTTCTTCTTTGGTTAGACTTATACTGAGTAAAAAAGAATGATTATTATTTTATAATGGAGAGAGAAGCAAAGCCAAAAATAGCATGTGGCTTATGCATGTGGCTTTTAGTTACTGAGTTGCTAGTTGAGATTGACACTCAGTAGAATGCCTGCTGTATTGGATTGGGACGTTTTAGGCTTTAATTGCTATTTAACACACCTGATATTTTGGTTTCTGGTGTACTTCATGTATAACTGTGAAAAGCTTTCTTTTTCCAGTAGAAAAGACCTAATTAAAATGTATTCATACTGTGTAGTAACCCTAAAAAAGGTACTGACACCAGTACTTTAAATTCCATCTGTATACCTCACTGTGAAGGCTATGTTTACTTAGCAATAACCAGATCAACCAACAAATGGGTGAGTGGAGTGAATCTGAGTGTATCTTAAGTCAAAAGGATTTCTTCTGAGGAACCTATCAGACATAAATACAGGTATGGAATTCATGCAGGCCTTATCTATTCCAAAAAAAAAAAAAAAAAAAAAAAAAACAGTCGGAGAGTCTAGCTGTTCTTTTCTCAACACTGTTCTGGAGCCATTTAATATTTCACTGTCATTTTAATCAGGACTCTTGGAGTGGAACTGTTATAGATTAACAATAAAAAATTAGTAAACTGAAGTGTCTGTGACGATTCTCAGTCATCCAGGTCATGGTAGTCTTGGTATTAAATCTGAGGGCAAATGGACTTCTTGTAGTTCCTTGAATACGTTTCGTCCCTCATCGAAGAGGCTTCTTCAGTTCTAGGTTTTGGTAGGTAGTCCCCAGAATTTAACCTTGTGGAGGATCATTCACACCTAGGAGAGTGGACAAAGGGTACAATGCCCAGCCCCGAGTCTGTGTGCCACACATCCATGCCCCATTACTTGGGTTGGCACTCACCATGATCATCATGTGAGTCACATGAGCCAAGGTGTGAATGGTGGCTAAGTTTTCTGGGAATGGATTTCAAAACTGCATTGTATGTGGCAGACAAATGACGTCTAAGGTCTCCTCCGCTGTTAAGTGATGGCTGTTACAGCCTGACATACAGGGCCTCCTTCACTCCTCTCTCAAATCATCTATCCTCCCTGTCCAACACATGCACATTATCATCCTAAAAGGAGTGTCCCTTCTCCTTTAAATGTAGGTGGACTGTCGAGTCCTGGCAGGCGGAGCTGGCTCTTCGGTGTTGAGCCATGCCTTTGTGAAGAGGTTGTTTGGTCTCCCCGATGTAAAAATCTGCACACTCCTCACTGCACTGGACTGCATAAACAACATTGCTTAGTTTGTGTCTGGGGGTTTTGTCCTTAGGGTGAATTATTTTCTGTCTCAGGGTGTTGCAGGGTCTGAAGTGAACTGGAATGTTATGCTTAAAGAAAATTCTTCTAAATTTCTCTGACACCCCTGCCACATAAGGGATGACAACATTGTGGCGTTTGTTCCTCTCCTCTTCTTGTGTTGTTGGGGTGTTGTTCCTGGAGCCCCCTAGTGGATATGACATATGCTCAGTTAGGGTATCCACAGGTTTTTAATGTTTGTGTTCCTTAGTCTTCCCCTCTGTCTTTGGGAACATTTTCAGCTGTAGGGTTCTGTTAACTCCCAGCTTGTGTTCCAAAGGGTGGTGGGAGTTGAAGAGCAGGTACTGGTCTGTGTGAGTAGTTTTCCGGTAGACTTCAATATCGAGCCCTCTGTCCTTCTCAAGGTGTATCGCACAGTCCAGGAAAGGCAGCCTGTTCTCTTTCATGTCCTCCCTTGTGAACTTGATATTGCTGTCTACTGAGTTGAGGTGTTCTGTGAAAGCTTCTACATCTTGGGTTTGATCTTAACCCGTGTGTCTTCCACATATCTGAACCAATGGCTCTGTTTTGTTCCTTTGAAAGTGTGCAGATTAAGAAATAAGATCTGGTTGGGTTTTGTCATATTTTTGAAACAGGACTCAAATGTATATTGCAAGTTGGAGATCCTAAAGTGATACTTTGAAATTGATGGATTGATGTCTTTTAAGGTTATTCATTACTCAAATAGAGTGAAAATAAAAAAAGGATGAGTTAGTGGAGTGGGAGCTGCGGGCACTATAGAAAAACAGACTTAGCAAAACGAGTCGGCGAGAAAAAAGAAAAAAAAAAAAATCACAAACCAATAAGATAAAAAGCATGATGAAAAAACAAACATTAAAAACAAAAGACATGATCAGGAAATATTGCAAGAGTTCACTGCACAGCTGTTTCATCATCACAATCTTTCAGTACGCTTATACCCTTCTGGTACTGTGGGATAGACAAAGCTCTGGGCTCAATATCCTCCATACAAAAGGCCACAGCAAATCACAAACCTGCTTACACACATGCACTTGCACACACACCAGATATACACATACCCCTTAATTGAAAAAAAAAAAAATGTGGCTAAAAAGCAGTGATGGAAGAAGAACCATCAGGATAGTGTGTGGTATAAAGTCAAATTCACATCTTCACATCAACTGCCACGCCACAATTCAAATAGTCCAAAGTTCACTCCCTTACTCACAATCATACACACACACACACACACACACACACATACACACAGATAAACTTTACATCTCCCTCCTCTGCCTGAAAAACCTCAGTCAATGCTCATCTATTTTAAAATAAATGCCATTTGACCTACAGTGACTCATCACTCTATTGATTCCACAGAGGCAAGTGATAGATGGTGCTCTGGTGCTCTGTCATCTTCCTTGGATAAAATCAATGTATATCAGTAAAATGCTACAAAACATTGAGAATGAGATAATTAAATTTACACTACGCCCATGCCATTTCACCTTTCCATGTAATGGCCATCTTTAAATGGTTCATCCCCATTTTTGATGTCATGTAATGAAACAGCAGAATTAGTATCATGCAAGCTGAATACAGGGGACATCCACATTTGCATGGCAAAGAATATTTCCTGGGGAAAAACAAATTACTGTCAAGCTTAATGATACTTTTCTGATGTCCACGCCTCGTAGTGACCCGTTTCCAGCTCCGCCCTTTACCTAAAGCATGTGGTTTGAGTATAAGGAACCATAAACTTCCTTAATCACCAGCAACTCTGCAATTATCAAACTGTAGGCCAACGTACATGTCAGTATAATTTTGAGGCATGTGATTTTTGTACCTAGGTGTCCATATGTCAAAATAGTATTTCCATATGCAGTGAAATATCCAATGTATCTTTTTCCATGCAGGTAGCAATTCTTGAGCCGTACAAAAATTTAAATGCAACATTGGTTATTGTTAAAAACCAATAAATACCCAACGACTCAAATAAGTTTGGATGGGTAGAGGGCGTTTGCACTATCTACCTCAGCATCTTGACATGGTGCGGTAGGCTAACAGCCTCACTTCCTGATTTGCTGCTGTTGGTCTGTCTTGGTCTTGTTTTAGCTCAAGACTTGTTAAACCTTGTTTCATTGAACTATTTGTTAGACTAAAAACATAAACTTGTTTTTTGCATTGTGGAAAGCACACAATTAGCTTCTGTAGCTAACCAGTCCATAAACACCTATGCTAGCTGATTTAGTAACCAGGAAGGCTGGGTGACTTTCTGAAGACAGCAGGAGCCATTTTCAAAGTCCAGGTTAGAGACTTACTTTTACAAAGAGCAAATGTCAGTTTATTTGCATAGTTTATACTCTCCCTGCCTCATAAATAAAAGTTATTCTTTTTATTGCATGTAAAAGAGCTAATTTTCCACCATTTACTATTTTGCAGTTATGCCTGAGAAATTATAACATTTTTTCAGTCACAACTTCTTAGTCCCATTTTGTTAAAAAGAAAAAAAAAATCATGAGAAAATTGTATTGTGAGCCCAGAATCAAGAATCAGATTGCATTGTGGGTTGAGTAAATTGTTACATCATTAGCGTTTAAACCCAATAAAACTAACTGCAAACACAAAATGATATCAACAAAAAAAACCATCCTGAAAGTGAGGCAAATTAAGTCACGTCCAGTAACATTCATGTGGTACTCTGTGTTAAGGTCTGGTGTCTGACAGCCTCAACCAGCCTGACCTCATCCATAAAAGCCTCCCAACAGCAGGACAACAGACACCTTCACATGCACGTGCTTAAAGCACAGGGGTGGGAAGCTCTCACAGAAAGAGCATTCATCAATGATAGTTCCAGTAATGCACAATGAAAAGGAACAATGTTGAATCAAAACATAACCACCAAACAGGTTTTTCTTAAACAAATAAATAAATAAACAAATATAAACCATAAAGTAATGTTCCATTTTTCTTTTCAGACAAGTGTAGACTAAACTCTGTGGTAAATGTAAGGGCAACCATTTGTGGTGGTAGTTAATAAAATGGCATTATATTGGAAGCAATAGTATCAAAAACAAATTTTATTTCAACACATCATCTCCTGACAGCTAGGACTGATTTTCCAGAGAATGGTAACATGGCAGCATGGCAACATCCCATGGCTGACAAGTAATTCAAGGCATGTTTATTTCAAATAATCCCCACCAAACACCAAAGTGGGTTGCTCAATATAATTCGATTTCATCATAGTAGGGTTTCCCCTCAGCTAAAACTTAAATCATAACTAGAACTTCAAGCATGCAATAAAAAATATATAATATCTACCTGCGTTCTGGGTAAAATCCAAACTGCAAAATGTTGCAGTGGGTGTCTGCAGGTGTGTCAGCCTGCTGGTGGTTTGCCACACCATGTATCATGCCCTTTGCTCATTGCCTGTTACTGGCAGTCAGCAAGCCACATCATTTGCTTCACTGCACAGTGAAAGCACTGAGTGGTGTTCAAAGAATCAGGTTTCAGATGGCCTGACTCAGTCTGTCAACAGAGCAGGCTAAAAGCACAAATTTTCATGACCACCGTGACAGAGCAGAATGCAGGCTGAGGGCACCTAATGGGAGACTGCAGGTGTGTATGCTCTCATCAATCACCAACCAAAGCCCAGACAGTGCTGACGCTTTTCTTTTCAGGTGTCCATGGCTCAGGAGGTAGAGCACTCATCTACTCATCAAGGGATCTGTGACTCCATTCCTGACAACATCCAAGTATCCTTGGGCAAGATAATGAACCCCAAATTGCTCCCCAAGGCATAGCCATCAGTGTGTGAGTGTTATGGGTACATGGTTGTCTCTCTGAAACCATACCATACTCCTGTGCTCTTCTGCTGCCTTGCCTTCATATTTCCTAATAGGGCATGACAGTCTGGTCCTAAATAATATCATGACTTTTTTTGCAATATCAGAATATACAATACATATGTGAATATTTATCTTCAAATCTCTTTATAAATTTAATGATAGGGCAACAAAATCAATATCATAATATTTTATACCATATACCTTGAAATTAAATCCACAACAACAGCATAGGAAAGGCTGTTGATAACTGACTTAATATTGACACAATTAAGTTTTAGATAAGTAGTTATCAGTAATGTGGATTTTAATGAGTGAAATGGGTGAAGGCAAAAAAATTGAACAGGTAAAACACTCTGATAAGTTCAGAATTATATCACTTTAATGTATTGAAGCCTATAAAAGCATGAAAGGCAATACTTACACCCTATCATGAAAAAATAATAACCAAAATCTCGCACAATATACCGTATATTCTCATATCACGATAATGATATACTCTACATCGAATGTCCATAAGTCCACCACCACCACTTTAGTCTAGTCCCACATCAGCTGATGGTCAGCTGATTCTCTTCACGCATTTAATTGGAAGATCTGGAAAAAAAAAATGAAAGATCTCACAGAGCACACTATAAAAACTGCTTTGACCTGCCTACTCTTCCATCTTCCTCTGCAAGACACCTCCACCACAACTTCTTCTTTTTAAATCAATGTGACTGAGTGAGTCAATGTCATTTCTGCTGTCACTTACGCCAGCTCTGTTCTGTAAAGGGAGTATTTGCTGATTAGCTAAGGGGCAGGGAGCTCCCAAATAGAACTTATGCAAGCAAACTGGAATTCAAGTTTCTTTGACTACAGTGGACCTGAAAGAACAAATCATATTGTACACATTTTATCATAATTGTTGTCATTAAAAAGCTTATTGTAGGTCATCTTGACTTGCAACAATACTCACTGCATCCCCTGTAATCCACCTTTCTAACTTTAACACAAACCAGGGAGGTATAACAGCCCCGCTATAAAGAGGCCATATAATAGGAACAAACGTCAACGAAATATGAGAATTAAAGAATCTGGCTCCTAATAATCGACCTCAGCATAGTGAAAAGATGATTAGGCAGAAACAAGTGAGAAAAGAATCAGATCTGAAGATGTAAAGCTAGAGTAAATGAAACCAATGAGGAGAAATGTAGGATCTGCTTTTCTATTCTGTTTCAAGCAGGCTTTTTTTTTTTTTTTTTTTTTTTTTTTTTTTCCCCCCCTCTCTAGACTCATTTTTTTCTCTTTAAACCTTCAAAGCACCTTTTTCCTCTCAAGAAAACACAGAGGAGGAACTGGCTCTTTTCAGACAGAGGTACAACAGCAGCTCAGCCTGAGTCGAATACCCGTTCATTACCGAACACAAACCCTCTTCCTGTTACCATCGGGTCCCTTGTAATGTGACACAACCGATCACCCATTCTGCAGCCCGTTGCAATGAATCTGCACATATCATCTACTTTATCTTTAATGAACACTAGGACATTTCCTATTATCTTACATTTGTGTATGAAAGACAAAAGCACAGTATCCTCTTGAGACCACAGTTATTGTAACCTTGTTGTGTTTGCTTCCTCTAAAGATCAGTAATGAACAAATGCAACTTTTACTCATGGTGGCACTTTTTTTTTTTCCCCATCACAACTGGTCTTTGGCAGAACACTACGTACATTTTAGATCAGGCATTAAAGGGAAGATTACAAATCTGGCCAGATTAATTTTGAGCTTTTGGTTTCAATTTTCAGATCGTCACTTAGATCCCCAACAGAAAAAAGCACTAATGTTCAACATTTAGCCCTTACTTCAATTATCACCTCAGCTACATTCAGACACTCACTATAAAAGCTTTAGTGGTCGATTCAGATTTATTCAATGTGGCCAAAATCAATCAGATTGTGAACTGGTCATTCTGACTGACCTGAATCAGCAAATGAATGACAACAAAGACATCACACACAGCACGTTGTTTTATGGAAGCAAATATGGAGGCCAGTGAAGTCAGACTTTATGCGAACCAATGATGCTATTTCTGCATGGAGGTGAGTGTGGATTGAGAGCCACGATTCCATCCAAAATTCTACTTACACATCTCAAAAAAGTAGGCTATCATGGAAAAGCCTAGTTATGCAATTTCATTAAAAAATTTAAAACTTTTTTATAGCCTTTATTTATTCAAGGCTTTTTAAAATTGTAATATTGCTAATGATGGCTTATATAGTTACAATGAAATATTATGTATCTGATTGAGGACCAAACATGTAAGTGACCCAAATCTTAATTCCATGAAGTCCATGAGATTTGTGCTGTTCACACTGGCATTACAGAACTGGGCACCAAGTCACAATAATTGCACTCCATTTTTCTATGAGCCATTATTCATAGCACTGGAGTTTTGAGCACAACATGACAGGTGTATCAGATGTTGTCTTTTTTATCAGATTCTTCTCGGTCCAGTTCACTGGCAATTGACCTTTAGTATAGCAGAGACATAGGCACTATTCAAGCAGTTTTTTCCCCTTTTTCTGATGCTGCTCCGAACAACTCAAAGCAGAGTTAACCATCGATGTGCCAGCTTCCTAATACCTTTTCAAACTAGCTTTGCAGTCAGATCTAATAGCACAACCTTGCCTAGCCCTTTAGAAGGGAAAAGAACTATCAACTAGCCATATCAAAATGACATATCAGAGAGAGTGTGACGGGGAAAGAAAAACAAACAAAACAAGACAAACAGGACAGTGGAGGCTTGATATGACTGTTGGCTCTTCTGCGACAATATTTTAAAGAAAAGCTACATAATGACAGCAATCTTGCAATGAGGTTGTGTGGTTGGACATGTGGGAACTGTCATCAAACAGTGATCAGAAAAGGCTGTAAACCCACTGCTTTTATCCTGCTGAGCGTATGACAACCTTAAAGTTTCCTCAGTATGCCATCTAAAAATGTGTGCTTCACAGAAAACAGCAGACTCAAACTCCAGCCTTACTACCCTTCATGTGTGCACAGTGCACACACATGCAGTAGTGGCTTCCTCCATCAATTCATTTGCAACTTGTGCACTCCATCACCTGCAAATTAGTTTCTCTGAGTTTAAATAAAGTTCTTATCTTAAACATGATGTGAGACAGTAATGCTTGCCTGAAGGACTGTTATGCATTAATGAAAACTAATATACCTGAGATAAAGATCAAAAATATACTTCGTGCACAACTGGTCCATTTGAGAAATATTTTTGAAATATGAGAGCCAACAGAAATTAGCTGACCTTTAACTTTCATTCATTTTCTACCGCTTATCCCATTAGGGGTCGCGGGGGGGGCTGGAGCCTATCTCAGCATCTTGGGGCGAATGTGGGTTACACCCTGGATGAGTCGCCAGTTCATCGCAGGGCTGACATAGAGACAAACAACCATCCACACTCACATTCACACCTACGGGCAATTTAGAGTGACCAATTAACCTACCCCCAGATTTGCATGTTTTTTTTGGAATATGGGAGGAAGCCAGAGTACCCGGAGAGAACCCACGCAGACACAGGGAGAACATGCAAACTCCACACAGAAACGTCCTGACCCGGAATCGAACCCAGGACCTTCTTGCTGTGAGACGACAGTGCTAACCACTGCACCGCCTTTAACTTCAACTATCACTTGAAAATATCCTTCAGAAGAAATATTCACTCACTCAAACACACATAATCTCAATCGTCTCGTTAGCCATGCAAACATTTAGTTTACATAATGCAGCATGTCTGTTAGCAAAGGGAGAATGATAGAACCAGAGGATTCTATGAATAAATTTCACTCCATGTCATGCCATATTAGACTTTCAGACAGCGACACACAGAAAATGAAGGATTCTGGTCCAGCCAAACCTCTCAAGCCTCCTCTCTTATTCAGCAGACAGACATGAAGCTGGCAGTTTAATCCCTGCCGCTGGTCTCTGAATAATCATTAAATGCTTTTCAGTGACGCAATGCAGGCTTGGGTCAAACAACACTTCCTTGGAGTGCAAATAAAAAACCTTAGACAATTTCTGGCAGAAGCCATGCTGGCAGTGGTTGAAAAAAAAGAAAGAAAGAGAAGAAAAGAAAGAAAGGAAAAAAGCACTGGTTAGGCATAGCACTGGGCCATTTCATCTGAGACACTACCAGCTCTGAGGTAGACTTGTAATATCTTCATACTGGAAGGGAATACAAATGTGAAAAAGTGCAAAATCAGACAGTTTCCTTGACTTGCAGCAAAGTAAACTAACTTCAATGTCCGATTTTCAGCTGCTGCCTGGCAGCACTGATGTCTGAGACCATGTGAAGAAACTATTTTTATAAACCAGCAGCATGGATCATGACCCTCTGTTCAAGGTGAGTGTGATGGAAGTGCTCCTCCTGCATGGGCTGAACGAAACATTCAGGGCTCTATTTTATGCACAGTGCAAGGGCATGCAGCACAGCACAAGTGACGTTACTGTATTACAATAAACACAATTTTTATTTTCACACACAATGCGCTTAATCTGTAGATATATTTGTACCAACATGGGCATGTTGGCCTTGAAATGCACTGTGTGTGAGCACATTATGGGTGCAACGCTATCACAAATTACAATCTTGGCAGGAAACCACCCAGCAGAGATAGTATTGTACTTTTAAGATTTGCTCCGAATAATTTTACTGAGCCCTGGGCTGCACGGGACCTTTAGGATGAGTGAAACAACTCAGAACATTAATTAATCTGACTGGTTATTTCTGCATGTTGGGAGATTCAAATAATCAATTAATTCAAGCTGCTCCACATAACGGGGTACGTCTCTAAATCGGGAGACACATAGTGTTTCTTTGTTTTCTTGGGGTTGCTGCAGGTAAAGTATTTAATATTTTTCCTCTTTAACAATTTATTACTTCACCTATCTGCATTGAATGAAAATGGTCATCGTTATGAAGTTATGTTTTGCAGACTTTAAGCCACTGTAATATACATAGCACAAACGATCTGTCCATTGGTTTACATGCAAATCAAGGCTTGGGAGTCGGCAGAGCCAGGCAGTCCACCAACCAAAGACCACACATAGCCCCTCAGAGAGATGGGTACTGCTGTTTAAATACCAATGTGTGGTGCAAGTGCCTCTGACTTTTAAAGGGGATGAGATATGGTACTCTGGTTTACATTCATTCGCACCCAAAATACCTCCATGAATAATTTAGGGAATAAATTCAACCTATCGGCACCCATATCATGTGCTGTTGAATAAAAAATTAAGATAGACACTGGCTAAATGCACAAAATGTGCTATAGATCATTTACAATGTCACATAAATATTTTACTGAACAGAGGTGTTAAAGAATAACTTGTAGTGACACTATACAGAACGTGATCATTGCAAAGCAAATACATGAAATGCTCTTAGAAACTTAAGAACATGAGACGTGGTTTAAACAGATCATATCAGCCCTGTTGTGGTCCTGCGGCAGAGCAACAAATTAAAGCATAGGTGATCCGCGGGAAAGCAAAATAAGAAATGTTTCACAGGGGCTTCAGCCAGTCACTTCACAGCTGTTTCTTTCACCCGGCGTCAGATGAAGCTGTCACCATCATCTTCATCATCTAGTATACTGTGACACCCCTCCTCCCCCCACGGGCTCCTGCAATGTTGCATTTTATAATTAACTACAATGGACTCGGTCACTAGATACTGAAAATGTAAATCCAAATTAAAAGGCTGTAATCAGCACAATAGACAAGGTGGGGAGGAGAAAGTGGAATTACGAACCATGAAAAATATCCTCAGTGACACCGTTGTCAACACATTCTGTCCTCATCCTCATAGAGGTTTGCAATTTTGTGATAGCCAAAACAAAAATAAATGGCATCGTTCAAGACAAAGCGTGTGATATAGCCATGACACGCGCCGTTCACACGTTTTATTGAAACTTCCTGGCTGTTTACGTGGGAATGCTGTAAGAAACAAACTCACCAAGGGTCAAACTCGTGGATTATGCTTTCGAAGCGGATGACAGCGAAGAGCCTGGAGCTGAAACCGGCCAGCCAGGCCAGGAAGAGGATGGTAAACGACAGCAGGGACTGCCACCCGGCCGGCTGCGACAGGCCGCCAGACAGACCTCCGGCTACCCCACCGCTGCCGCTGCCGCTGCCTCTTTCCGGGGCCGCCGCGCTGCTGCGCCCGTTCCCCGCGTACGACGCTCCAGAGTTCAGCGAAGATTTTTGCTTGATGTCGATAACCGGGTTATGCTCCGCCATATTCTACGTCAGTCCCGTCGTGGCAAGCAAGCAAAACGAGCTATCTTTTCTCGAACAGGAGCGAAAAGTCCCCCCTTCTTCTTTTCGCTGCCACGCTCCACTACCGAAACCACTTGCGTCACCTTTCCCAGCTCGGCCCGGCACCTCCTGAGCACTGGCCGTAACCTTAAACTTTCTAACCGTACTTCCACCAACCGTAAAGCCAGCTAAACTATCCCAGGAAGTCACATAGCAGCAGGACTTTGCAGCGTACTGGAAGTGACACATGCGTCTCAGGGAGTTCCTTCTTCCTTGGAGGTGGTTGGATGGGCGGGAGCTGCTGTCAGCCTCTCACAGTGAGACGGGTAGAGAGGACCGGCTACGGGAGGGACCCAATCCAGCGGTAGAGCGCCTCTGACCGACACCCACAGCGGCCAATGACTGAAGAAAGGCCCGCCGCTGAGGATGATCCGGCTCGAGCGGGATGTGACGGACGTTGGGAAGAGCGAATGGGCGCCAGAGTCTCAACGTCAACGAAATAAATGAGTTTCCCGAGAACAATTGAACATATTGTCAAAGCAAGAGCCAGTATGACAGCGCGCCAAGTTTAGACCCCGTATTTATTAGTTATTGATAAACATTTATTTTTAACAACTAAAAGCCATTAAATGATGATCTAAGCATTTTTATATTACATTTAACGTTGGGGGATCCAACAAGAGGCACAGAAAATGGGTCAAGGCTATAGCAGCAGAGGCTGGGGTTTTCTGCCGTCTTCAGTATGGGTTTTAGGTCCAAAGTGGATCCCTCACTTCTCAGACTGTCGTCACAGTGCATTCATTGTCTGATTTTCCAAAAGCAGGACACTTCCATTGTCTTGACTTTGACCTTTGATCTTCTGGAAAGGTTCCCGGCTTCAGCGCAACAGGATAAAAATTCACTTATCATTTACAGCATTTTAAAACTTTTAAACAGAGATTTTGATGAACACCATAATGCCCCTTGAAATACTTATTAGCATTTATAAAGGGTTTATTAGGAAACGAGAAACTCTTCATACTGCTGCATACTTATTTGCTTTTTTCACAACCTGGCAACTAAACATGATGATTATTCTGTGTTTATTGTTTACTCATATTAGTGAACAATTTTGATACATAAGTAAAGCAAAGTGGTACCCTACATAAATGCTCCTTTGTTAACTCATTCTTAAATGGACCAGATCCTTTCTTTTATTTTTATTTCTTGCTTTAATTTCCTGGTGGGGAAAATCTCCACTGGCACATAAAACAACTGCTGGCTTCTTCTCCAGCCATTGGAGGTTGTTAGATCTATATGTGCAGATAGACAGGTTCTATCAAGACCCAGCCTCACGCAAAGAACAAGAAGATAGATACAGTCCTGAGATTAGAGAAATGTGTGTCTGGAGAGGCGCTTGAGAGCTCAATAATTTATCAAATATCTGCTGAAACAGTGTAGTCTTTCTGAACAAAAAGCCATGTTTGGAGACTGTAAGGAGCTTCAGCTTTGTGCTGAACAAGGTCATTTCTCTCAAGAAGCTGAGCCAAGAGTGAATAAAGACTTTACTCTGACAGCAGTGCGATTGCATTCCACACATTGACTTCCAACCTTCCAAGGTTTTACTGGCTATTAGGGGATCTAAACATTTATGTTTGTATATTATCTCTGACACAAATTATTCACGCTAACCTTTTGTTTTGCATTATTTCAACATCTTTCTTGAAAAACTTAACAATCAAATATTGCTTCCACAAAAGCCCTTAAGCACAACTTTCTGGATCAGCTTTGTCCAGTTAGTGGACAAAACTTCTGCCAAAGTTATTGTTGGTTATTTCAAATTGTTTTCTGCTCATGTTTTTTGGGGGGCCTGAGTTCACACATTTCACGTGATGTGTGTTTATCAATGATATCTGATCACAACACATTCAAAACTCATTTCATTAATACTGGGCTGGTGTGTGTCTTTGATTTATCTCTGTGGCCAGTGTTGGAATGTAAGTAAGCTTAATTACTCATGTAGTAAGCTGCAACATTCTAATTTGATCTAAATGGTCAAACCTAACCCTCCCGATTTATGTGCAAGGTTGCATAATTAAAGTTGTTTATATACTTTTGCAAAACTCAAACTAAACAAACAGAAATGTGATTAATAGATGAGCCCTGTGATACAATGTCTTCTGTTTGTATCTTTCACATCTATGACAGAAAAAGAGTGTTCTGTATAAAAAGAGTCAGAAAAAAAAAGACTACAATTAACGAACTGACAAAGTAGACCCACATGTCCTGCACACTTACTTTGCATAATGGTGGTATACGCGAAACTAATACAGACGACAGATTGGTTCCATTTTTCATATGAGGTCAATGTGTCTTCTTATTTTCGAAACTTCTTTAGTTGCAGACCTGAGCCCTGAATTAAACACATTTTTTTGGCCTGCTCATTGAAAACCTATTGAAACCATGGCCATCTTATTGTCAGTCTGTTTAAGAAGGTGTGCTCTCCTGTGCGTATTTAGTGGAACTTTGCATTCCAGCTCTGTTAATTGTGCAGTTAAACATACCAACAACCTTCTGATGTAAAAAGAGAAGACATTGAACATTTAAATAAAAAATGTACTAATCCTACATTATACATCTTAACAGTGGCAGCTACAGTAAATGATGGAGATGCAGATAGTGTAACTTCCGGTTTATGAAACAAATTCATTAATCTCCCCACATTTTCAGATGTGACAGAATCAGTCAACACTTCTTTGCACAGGAAGCCCTTTGTGGTGACGCTGTGTTCCTGCTGCTGTGGTAAACCATAGATGCATACGCTGAAGAAAAAGTGTGACTTCACCATTAGTAGTTTCAGTGTCATAGAATTGCTCATCCTGTACTGACAACAATTTGTGGGAAATTGTAGTACCTGCTCTCCATTTTTTTTTTTTCTTTTTTACATGAACATAGACAGAATCACCAGGTACATGTGATTTCTGTAGCAATTAATACATCAGAAAGTTGTGTTAGAATATGTACTAGTTCCCCTTTCCTTCATGTAATAATTCAGTATTTCTCTTTTGGTCTTGTCCTCTATACCTTATTTCCTTGAATATACTGTAGATTAAACTCTATTTACCATAAATATAAAACAAAGTATGCCTCCTGTAGGTTTCCTGCTCATATTGTTTTCTTTTTTTCCTTTTTATTTTTGGCGGACTGTTGTTATGGAGGCTCAAATATATGCTTGAACGTGTAACTGTCATGCAGTACCATTTTCAGCCACCTGAAGGCATGCTAATATTTTTTCTTTAGTTTGTCGTCTCTCAGTGGTTAAAGCGACAATGTTACAGTTTCTGAATGTCGACTTTTCAAACAATGTTATAGATACACCTGTCGAGAAAAATATTGACGTTCACCTGATGTTTTTCATGTCAGTAGCAGCAAATACAGTGAAAGACTATGTCTATGATGTCCTCGAAAAAAATAGGCGAGAACCTGAATCTCTTGATGTGGATGGAGCTGTCCTACTCATGCAAGCTTTGTGTCCCAGCAGCTCTTAAAGGCCTCCTGCTTATCAACTGCATTTTGCACACACGTTTTGTATCATTGTTTCCTCAGTCCAACCCTCCCTCTGCAGCTGGATATAATGTAAATGTCCACTCTGCAATAAATAGAGACTGAGAAGAGAGAATTCATGAAGAGGCAGATTTGCTAATCAAATCCCATGTTTTTGAGACAGTAGTATACTATCTATTTTGAGACAATGTTGGATAATGCAGAGAATTACTATATGTTAAGGCCTGATTTATTCCTGTGGAACCATATGGATTTAAAAGGTTTGGTGATGTTAACCCAGACCTATAAACTAATCTATTAGGTTTCTTTTATGCCATAAGACAGTCAGCTGTACTGGTTATATGGCCTCATTAGATGATAAGGATGGAGAATTTAATTTATGCTTTCCAAGGAAGGTCACAGACACATGCTAGAAATGATGTACCACATCTGAATTGTATAATAGAAACAGGTTTCATTAGCATTTATTAACTGAAGAGACAACCATTGCATGTGTGACGGTGTTTATTTTGTTCATAAAGTGTATTAATATTATACTGTATTTTATAACTGTAATTTTAAATATTATTCTACGTGATTTTCTTTGGTGATAAATAATGAGGTTACTATAAAGGAATGTTACAATTTGAGTCTTATAAGAATGAATTAGAGTTTTTACATTGACTTCAGTGCCCTCCACACATTTATGATGAAACTTTGCAGGGTCAACAATAAGAGGTCAACCTTGCAGATATTTCTAAATAACACAAACTTATACACACACACACACACACACACACACACACACACACACACACACACACACACACAAACATTGCACTAAAAAATCAAGACAGTGAATGCAAAGCCACAAGTGTTATTAAGCTGAACTAAGCTCGTCACTGATGTCAAGCTTGTCTGATAAGTTTCAGTTAAGTGCCAATTAGGCTAAATTTTATTCTTTAATTCATCAAATTAATGTCATGACAAAAAGTAGGGGTTATCACCCATCTATCTTTCTGTCAGCATTTTAACTAATAAAGTGCAGTATTACATTTCTATGTTAATATTTTTCAGTTAAAGTTGCTTTTAACTAATTTGACCTCAGAATTTTAGGCCACTGTCTAAAATGCCTGGCCTGATGTCTCCCCATCTGATCCAGATCTGAGACTGTATCCTGCCTCACTAGGGACCAGCAATTTAGCATTCTAACTGGGAGTAATCATTATACTCTAAAAGTTCATTGTAAAACTTATATGGAGCCTGTGAAGAGAGGCTAAAATGGGACTGATGTGACATTGTCTCTTAATATTATTTCAAAGCCAAGCTATGTATTTCATTAGCTAAAATGTGAACTTGCTTTTAGGCACAGCCCCAAGTGACACAAATCTAATCTAATTATTTATGATGAACTGTTGGACTTGCATTTATATACTTTAGCACCTTTCAAGTCTTCTGACTCTTCAAAGTGCTTTACAATATTTGTCAATTTCACCCATTAATGCACATACTCATACACTAGTGGCAGTGTACTACCATTTACCCAATCAACCACCAACCAAGTTGTATTTGAATAGACCAAAATTGCAAATTTACAATTATTGTGACAGATGTGACACCCTCTGCCCTAAGGCCTTCAAACCAGGTGAGGAAAAACTTAAAAAAAAAAAAAAAAAAGAAACCTCAGAAAAGAAAAAAAAACAAAACACAGAGGAGGGACTGTTCTTCGTGTAGGAAAGACGTACTATAAGTGTCACATGTACAGAACCCAACAATGTGACAACATGACAATGTATTTAAAAAAAATAGTTATTTTATTTATTCTTCAAAATCCTTGTGCTCACCTACAGGCACCATCTTATCTTAAAGAGCTCATAGTAACCTATCAACCAACCAGAACCTTACGCTCCCAGGATGCAGGGTTATTGGTGATCCCAAGAATCTCCAAAAGTAGAATGGGAGGTAGACTCTTCAGCTATCAAGCTCCTCTTCTGTAGAACCACCTTCCAGTCTCAGTATGGTAGGCAGACACACTCTCTGATTTTAAGAGTAGGCTTAAAACTTTCCTTTTTGATAAAGCTTATAAGTAGGGCTGGTTTGTTTAGCCCCTAGTTGTGCTGCTATATGCTTAGGTTGCCAGGGGAACACTCTCCATGAGTACCCAACTACGGGTACCCAACTCTCCTCTCCCCTCCGAGGTTAGGAGGGGGGTTCAATGTCTCCTGAGCCCACCCCCCCCATTAAACCAGGGACTGAATTTTTCCCTATCTCCTCAGCAGTTGCCTATAGTTGAATTTATCACTGCAACGGAATCAGCCATAAGAAACTACAAAATAACAGAGGCAGAAGCAGAACCAATCAGTTTCAAAGTATTAGCCGCTCTTTCCAATGCCAAGATACCGCCTTCCAACCTTACCATTCAGGAAAGGAAGGCTTTAACATCCCTAAGCAAAGAACAAAACATCACCATCCTGCCAGCAGACAAAGGGAAATGCACTGCTGTCCTCAACACTTCTGATTATCATACCAAAATAACCACTCTCCTCAGTAACAACAACACCTACGAATTGACAAATTGACCGTCCAGGATATTACAGACCTTATCCTGGAGAGGCAACACCATGCATATATGGCCTTCTGAAAATATCCCACTCAGACCCACCATCAGCAGCATAAACTCGATCACCTACAGTATCACGAAGCACCGAACCTCCATCTTAGCACCACTGGGGGGGCGGGGGGGGGACACTCCTCATCATATCCAAAACTCTATAGGCCTTGCCAAGGCCCGAAACATAAAATTAGCTCTGGACGAACCTATGGTATCTTTTGATGTCGAGTCTCTGTTTACCTGCATTCCCACAACTGAAGCTATGGAGATGTTAAGGAAATAAATAGTACAAGACAGCTTCCTAAACAACAGAAGCAACTTCACTACTGACCAAATTTGTTCCCTGCTAGATCTTAGCCTTACGTGCACCTATTTCAAATCCATTGAGGGCTTCTACAGACGAAAGCATGGTTTTGGAATGGGTTCACCAGTTTCACCCATTATTGCCAACCTTTACATGGAAGAAGTGCAAAATAAAGCCTTGTCATCCTTCAAAGGAACAACACCTAGCCACTGGTTTAGGTACGTGGATAACACCTGGGTTAGCATCAAAATCCAGGAAATGGAGGCCTTCTCAGAACATATCAACTCAGTGGACAACAACATCAAATTCACAAGGGAGGACACAGGAGAAAACAGGCCACCATTCTTGGACTGTGCTGTTCAACTGGAGGAGGACAGGACCCTCAACATTGAGATATACTGGAAACCTACACAAACAAACCCAACACCCACTAGAACACAAACTTGGGGTGATCAGAACCCTGTGACATGGATGAAAATGTTCCCTCAAATACAAAATGGGAAGAAAAGGAACACAAACACATCAAGGGAGCACTAAAAACCAGCAGCTATCTCAACTGGACCTTCATAAAATCAACAGAGACCAACAAAACACACTGGAACACCTGACGAAGGAAAGAACAACAAGCTGAGCAATGTTGTGGTCGCATATTTGGCGGAAGTGTCAGAGAAACCTAGAAGAATGTTCTCTCAACATGACATCCCAGTGCACTCTCAGAAATAGACTGCTTCATCCTAAGGACAAAATAACAAAACACAAGCATAGCAATGTTTTATATGTGGTCCAATGCAAAGAGGAGTGTTAAGACCTGTACACTGGGGAGATTAAACAACCACTCCAGAGGCGCATGGCACAACACAGAAGAGCCAGTTCATCAGGACAAGATTCAGCTGTGCATTTACATCTGAAGGACAAGGTACACTCATTTGAAAATAACAACGTACGCATTCTTGACAGAGAAGACAGATGGTTTGAGAGAGGAGTGAAGTAGGCCAAGTACGTCAAAATGGAAACACTCTTATTAAACAGGGGTTGTGGACTAAGACACCAAGTATCAGCCACTCAGTCCTGACGCCCCTTCCCAGATGTCTTAAACCTCCTTCAAAACTTGCCTCATGTGACACTAATGATACACATGACGCAGAGCACAGCAACCACTCATTATTGAGTCACACCTGGAGTCTTGTGACCTTAACAACACACATTAATGTGAGGGGGGTCTTCAATGAGTCACACTCAAAAATGGCTCATTAATGAACTACATCTTACTTGTGACCCTGCTGATGTGCATACACAGAGAGGGTCAACGAATCAGGTGACCCCCTCCAAGGTGTAACAACCCTACCAGAGGTTAAATATCAGGGATTTCCCACCAATGTTTAGAACTGAAGAAGCCTTTCGGATGAGAGGTGAAACATCTTCAAAAACCAAAAAGAAGTCCTGATCCCTTCAACTGAAGCACTTAAGCGATGTTTGTGAACGAGAGATGGTGCAACCCTGGGCACATCAGTGTGAAGGAACAGTGCTGCACAAAAGACATTGAACTGTTAGCTGTTAGCATTCGGCCATACTACCTACCGAGGGAGTTTTCGCACGTCATCGCGATAACGGTGTACATCCCCCCCTCGGCCGATGCTACAGCTGCATGTGAGCACATTCACACTGTAGTGTCCCAGCTACAGGCATCGCACCCCCAGTCCCTCCTCCTCATCTCAGGGGACTTCAATAGTGCTTCCCTCTCCTCTACTCTCCCCACCTTCACCCAGTATGTTGATTGCCACACCAGAGACAATAGGACACTGGACTTACTGTATGCCAATACAAAGGAAGCATACACCTCCTCACCCCTCCCCCCGCTTGGTCGCTCAGATCACAACCTGGTCCATCTGCTCCCTGCTTACACACCTATGGTGAATAAACAACCCCCAACCAAAAGCTGCGTGAGGAAGTGGTCTGAGGAGTCTAGTGAGGCTCTGAGAGACTGCTTCGAAACAACTAACTGGGAAGTGCTCTGCGGGCCTCACGGGGAGGACATTGACAGTTTGACACACTGCATCACGGACTACATAAACTTCTGTGTAGAGAACACTGTGCCAATCAGGAAGGTACGGTGCTTCTCTAACAACAAACCCTGGGTGACCCCAGAGCTGAAGGCCCTACTGAACGAAAAGAAGAGGGCTTTCAGATCTGGGGATAAAGAAGAGCTGAGGAGGGTTCAGAGGGAACTCAAATACAAAATAAGGAGATCCAAGGACAGCTACAGGAGGAAGGTGGAGGAACACCTTCAGCAGAAAAATGTCAGAGAGGTTTGGAGAGGCCTGGAAAAAATCTCAGGCCACAGCAAAGGTGGAGGGAGGGGTCCAGAGTCTGGTGACCAGAGGTGGGCAAATGATCTGAATCTGTTCTTCAACAGATTTGATTCTGGCCCCCCCTTCAAAGTTAAGAAGGCTGCAGGTCCAGTGGCCTCAGCTCCAGACTGCTCAGAGACTGTGCGGACCAGCTCTGTCAGGTGGTCCAGTACATCTTCAACCTGAGCCTCAGTCTGGAGAGAGTTCCAATGATGTGGAAAACTTCCTGTGTGGTTCCAGTGCCTAAGACCGCACACCCAAGGGAGCTCAACCACTTCAGACCTGTGGCCCTAACTTCTCACCTGATGAAGACCATGGAGAGACTCTTACTCAGGCACCTCCGCCCCCTGGTGAGCCCAAAACTGGACCCCCTGCAGTTGCTCTGTCGTGGGCTGCCCTCTGGACTCCGTAGAGGATGTGGGTGAGAGGAGGATGTTGGCCAAGCTGACATCAATCATGCACAACACCTCTCACCCCCTGCATGAGACTGTGGGGGTCTTAAGCAGCTCCTTCAGCCATAGACTGTCACACCCACAGTGCAGGAAGGAACGCTATCGCAGGCCCTTCATCCCAACCGCAATAAGACTCTTTAATTTAACATAATATTTGTCATGTGCAATCCACACTCATGTCTATTATTCATATTCATATCATGTGCAATTTATTTATCCAGTGCAATAACCATCCATGGTGTAAATTATCTATCCAGTGCAATAACCAACCATGGTATATCTATATCTATATCTGTATATATGGAGGATGTATATAGTGTATTATTATGTATACAGTGTATTTATGTATATAGTGTATTTATGTCATGTCTTCTATATTTTATATCTATTTTCTTTGTACTCTTTTTCATATCTGTCTTACTGTGGAGCTGCTGTGACAGTTAAAATTTCCCCGATGCGGGATTAATAAAGTTTATCTTATTTTATTTTATCTTATCTTATCTTATCTTATCTTAAGAATTCTACCCTGGAGTCTTTGTGCTTTATCATCCTGCAGGTTTTCTAAGTCGCAAAGGGAGCTGTTGCTGTGGTCCTGCCTGACGTCTACTGCCCACATTAGGACAGGAGAGTTTGTGATTTGGATCCTAGGCTGGATTGCCCAGCGCCATGGATTACAATCTGGACCTACAGATTATACCTGCATCTGGATCACTGAACTTCACATACCTCTGGATTTATAGATTCCACATACTCTTGGACTCATTGATTTCATAAGCAAAATCTGGATACATGGACCATAGTGAGATATAGACTCAACTCAATACTTTTGCAGCATTTTTGAAAATTTCAGCAATGAAACTGTGCCTGTAAAGATAAACAAACGTAGCTTCTTCAATTTTTAAAGCTTGATCATCAACATGTGTAGCAAATAGGAAACAAGAATCCAGTTGCTTTCAGTGATAAAACACTGAATTACATCTCTTCTGTGCTTCGTGCTTCTAATAAGAACCAACTCGGTGGCCTGGAAGATGCTGATGGATGTTTGCAGTGCTCTGGTTTCCTGGTCTGAAACAAAAATGTTGAGACAATCATTGATCAGTTCATCTGTTCCGCACAAGTGTAGTCACTCCTAATATTATTAGCAGGTCATCACAGGGCTGACATATAAAGACAAACAACCATTCACAACTACAGGCAATATAGAGGGACCAATTAAGCTTTTATTTTTCCGTAAATCATCTCTTAAGCACTGCTCTCCTCAAAGCTGGAGCTACAGAGCCCATTTCTTCCCTCTCGGCGCTCCTCGGTGCTGGAGTCACAGAACTCCTGCTGAGGACTCATCAATCTCAAACTTAGCCAGCAGTACGAACCAAACCTGCAAGCTAACCAAAAGGAGTTACTGAAGAGTTCAGCACAAACGATAACTATTCAATGGGAAAAGGAGCGACCAGTTTCCTCCAGCACCAGGACTGAAAAACAAGAGGAGCATACTCTGCGAGAATTCCTCGCAAGAGCTTCAACTTGGACCCTCCATCAAACAGGGATCACTTCATCAGGAGAACATCGCTCCCATTTTAAAGACTGGTAACGTTGACCTGGCACATCAGCTCAGCATAGCACAGCTAAAGGCGTAATTGAGGAAAATAATTGTCTTGCATTGTTGAATGGTATTGTTGTGACTGTAGTCAGGTTATTAATAAGTGGATTAGCCACGACTGTAAATTGAGTTTAGTTAGCCGACGTGCATGCAACTAACCATCTTCCTTCTAACCTGGCACCAAGTCTTCACACCTACACAACACTGTCTTGACACATGCAGGGTCTCAACCAGTAAATGGTCTGAGCCCCCAGTAACAAGGGGACATTATGTCTGACACTTACACGGCCATTATGCCAAATTTTGCCTTTGTTTAACACCATCCATCTCTCTTTTATGCACACACATACACACACACACACACACACATGCACACGCACTTACATGCACATACACGCACCTACATGCACACCCTTGTATATAAATGTATATCATGGTTTACATCCTAGATTAGGTATTGTATGTGTCAGGGTCCGCTAGTGTCAAGTGTCTGTCTGTTAGGGTCAGTTAGTATTTCCCCTCTTGTTTTGAAATCCCTATGTGTCTATTCCCCACTTCCTGTCTAATCTTGTCTCTAAGGTGTGTTTGATTATTTCCTCTCCCTAATGTGTCCCACCTGTGTCCAGTTGTCTACCTCTCCCTCATGTATTTAACCCCCACGTTCCCTTCCTCCTGTGACAGATTGTCTTGTCTTTCTAGTGAGCAGTCCAAAGAATATTCCATGTGAGTCTCGTTGTGTTCAGTCATTATTCTGTGTTCCATTTATTGAGTTTGCGTAATCCTTGTCTGTACCTTTGCCTTGTTTTGAATTCCCGGTTAGACCTTGTTTATTAAAACGACTATTTATTTAGAAAGCCCCCCGTGTGACTCTGTACTATTGGATCCTTGGTTTCCCAAACCTGATAGTATGTTTCTTTTTCTTTATTGTTCATTCTTGAATAAATACTTTTGGATAAACATGCTGTGTGTTTAATGTTGCATAAGAGTGAATTTAGTCAAACTCTACAATGTCAAGAACTCCAACTAGCTGTTGATGAAGAAATGTTGGTTTTAATTATTTAGTTAATTATTAAGCATGATTCCAAATTCACAGTTTGGTAGATTTCATGAGACTGATTCATTAAATTGGCTATCTTTCCCCTATTTTACCCCGTTAGGTGATCTAATGTAAATTAGATCTTACTATTCTAATCTACTGCTGATTTTTGTTGAATCCTTCATGTAAGCAGCAAGCAATGACATAATGAAAGTGTACTTAGAAGTAACCAGTCATTTTGCCAGTCACCAGAAGGGATTCCCATTAAGACTGGAAACAGGGAAACATTGCCTGACTAGGTCCAGAAGGAAGAAAATATGCCTACTGGTGGCTGGTTAGTTTAGTCATTAACATGCCTTTTTTGAGACAAAGCCTAATTTTCATTTTTAATTTTTGGAAAGGAATTATGCTGTTTTACAAAAAAGTTGACTTATTATTTTGAGGATCACTAATGTGTATAAACAATGGTGCAGAATGGATTCAGCAGATGAATTAAGCAGGTGTCCCTCAATTCATAGGTACTGTAATTTTTTTTTTTGATCATAACATGATCAAAGTTTCCTGGACTGCTGCCAGAAAAGCAGTCTTGATTGTGCCTTATGTCAGTCATACTGAAGTCTGCTAGACATAACATATGTATATACGGATATATACAATGCTTTGTTAGAGTATATGGCTGCTTTTTCATTTGTTATGTCTGCAATTAAACAGCAATATTAAATGGTTGATGTTCGGTAAACGATTGCTGTCATTGTGCTTCTTCAGTGTCTTCATGCTGCTGCAGTGCTGAAGCCTCCGACCTCTTTCAACAAGATAAGTTCCATAATGTCAAGTACGACGTAGGGGTTAACATTCCAAAGTACTGTCTATTTTTAATAGATTATTACAGCATGATAAAAATGTATATATCTACACAAATTTGTCTTTTTTAAAAATTGGCAAATTTAAACAAACAGTGCCCCCTTGGTAATGGACTGGTCATGTCCGGGACACACCGTCAGCTGCCGGAAGCAGAAATAGGTTTGAAAAACTTTATACCTTTTTTGAGTCAGAATCAGAATCCCTTTTATTGTCATTGTACTAGTGTGCAACAAAATTATAGCAGCAACCAAGTATGACAAACAACATAAACTAAGAATAAAAAGTACAAGCAACAATACTTAAATATAAAAATATAAAGTAAAAACAGTCAGTAAATTATAAAAATACAGTCAGTCTCTGTCAATATTGCACATTGTCCTTGAGTTGTGTTGGTGTGTGTGTGTGTGGGTGTGGGTGTGTGGTGGGGGGGTTGTCAGTGTCTGCATGTGTTTATTGCAGGGTAACGGGTCAAACAAGTGGTGTGCAGAATGGGTGCTGTCTCTTGAGATTGACCTAGCTCTGCTGAGGCAGCTTGATGAGTATAAGTATTTAAGGGAGGGGAGGAAATCATATGATGATCATCTGTGCTGTCTTGACCACTCTCTGGAGACTCTCCCTATCTGCCAAGGTGCAGTGGGAGAACCACACCGTGATGCAGTAGCTCAGGATGCTCTCGATGGTAGAGCAGTAGAAGGTTACCAGTAGCTTCTCACAGATGTTATATTTCCTGAGCATTCTCAGAAAGTGTAGATGCTGCTGTGCCTTCTTGATGACAGCTGAGGTGTTTGCAGACCAGGAAAGTTTAGTGGAGATCACAGTGCCCAGGAAGGTGAAGTTGTGGACACTCTCCACGCAGTCACCCTGTATGAAGAGGAGGGATAGATCTGCCTTGTGTTTCATGAAGTCCAGGATGATTTATCTGGTTTTTGTGGTGTTCAGAGACAGTTTTTTGCTGAGCACCACTCAGACAGTTTCAGGACCTCATCTCTGTAGGCAGACTTGTGTCCCCCTGTGATCAGTCCCACTACTGTCGTGTCGTCTGCAAACTTACTGATGGTGTTGCTGGAGTGGGCGGTCTGCAGTCAGTGGCGTTTGAGAGAGTAGAGCAGTGGGCTCAGCACAAACCCTTGTGGGGAGCCTGTGCTCAGTGTCCGGGTGGAGGAGAGGTGAGGGCCGAGTTTGACTGTCTGGGGTCTGTTTGTGAAGAAGCCCTTAATCCAGGAGCAGGTGTGTGGGGGGAGTCCCAGGTCAGACAGTTTGCTGAGCAGGATGTCAGGGATGATAGTATTAAATGGTGAGCTATAGTCAATGAAGAGCCTCCTGACATAGCTCTCCCAGTGTTCCAGGTAGCTCAGCGCAGTGCTAAGTGTGATGACTATTGTGTCTTCTCTCGAACTGTTCGCCCTGTAAACGAACTGGTGAAGGTCGAAGGAGGGAGGGAGGCAAGTCTTGGGATATGGTTTAGGACAAGGTGTTCAAGGCACTTGGTGATGATGGGTGTGAGTGTAACTGGGCGGTATTCCTTGTGGCTAACGGTGGCTGATTTTTTGGGTACTGGGATGATGGTGGCAGACTTCAGGCAAGATGGGATGGCAGACTGTGTCAGGGAGAGGTTGAAAATTTTGGTGAAGACCTGCGAGAGTTGTTCAGCAAGGACCCTGAGCACCTTCCCAGGAACACCATCGGGTCCAGAAGCTTTCCTGGGGTAAAACCTTAGCATCTTTTCCACTTCTTGTGCCTGCACAATCAATGGTGTATACATTATCTTTACGGTTATTGACTCAAAAACATACAGGTGTCTCACTGTAGGCACACTTCAAAAATTGCTTTAGTTTCTACCACAAAATTTTACAGTAACTTCTTGTTTTTTCAGTTTATAACATTTACAGTAACTATAGGCTATATTACAACATGGGTCAAAAATAATTACAATAACTTCCAGCTTTTTTCTAGATATATCTAAATAGATCCTACCGGATGTATGCAAATACTGTAGATGATTTAGATTTACAGTTAAATACTATTATCTGGTGGGATTGCGTTGCACATGGCGGTTTGAAATGGGAGGTTGAAGCAAAAGAGGAACATTCATGTCGATCCACTTCGTAAAAGGCAAGATTAAAATCAGTACCCTGCTAATTAATCTAGTCATAGTAGGGTTAACTTTATCAGCCTGGTTTGTTTTCCCCCCTAATAAAGTAAGGGGAAGAATTTTTTGAGAACATCTGGAGAAATGCTAGGCAGTTCTTCGTTGTTAACATTAAAATTTGCCATTTGAAATACTTCTGTGGTGACAATTTAGTGAGATTATACATTAATTTCATGAATGTTAATCTGACTTTTGCGGTTCTAATGTCCCGTTTGGGTCTGGGTAAACTATGTTCTAATGTGAGTGGAGAGTATAGTGACTATTTCTCAGTGTGTGTGTGCATATTCACATTCATTAAAGAATCTCTAAATGCATATTGAGATATTTATGACAACAGTTTATGAGGATCTTGTCTATGTGAAGGAAAGAGAAAAAAAGCTATATGCTCATTTATGTGATGATCCTGTGTTTAAGCGATGCTTTATGGTTTTGTTTCTGCCTCTCTTTCTCCCTTTTTCCTCTTTTGGCATGGCATGCTCAAAGTGGTCGGACTGGATGAGACTCAGCTGCGCTCCATCAGTTCATCAGCTGGGCCTTCAAGTACCTGCAGTTCTTAACTCATCATTACCAGATTGTTTCTGCTGCTAGTGGTAACCTGTCCAACTTCATAGTGCGAGAAAAGAGCAAACAAATAATTTTCCTCAACAAATAGTTAACTTTCATGTTTTTTGTCTTTTACGTCTCCAGTGCTCAGAGCTGCAGCAACTCAAAGCCGCGCTTGTGTTTTTTGACCAGCCAGATTTCTGATCAGAAGCTATGCCTGCTGGACCTCACCCTCAACCACATAACTTTCTCAATAAATAAATTGTTAAAACTTTTCGAGTTTTTCTGCTTGGGTCCAAGCCAAAAGAAAAAACTTAAAAGTTAGGTGACATGTTCACTGCACCAGTTTAGATGCTGAGAATTGATAGTCATGTGGATGTGCTGCTGCATGAGATTTTTGCGACATGACTGGCACCCTTCTTTGTGTCTAATTGAGATCTGAGGTAGAATTTTGTACCATTTGTACACTTTGTTTCAACGTAAAGCCCCCTCCAGTCATCGTTTCTTTGGATTAATGGTTAAAGTTCCTTTCCAAACTGAGAATGGAATAAGAGCTACAGATTGCCTGGACAGCACATTTGAAATTATTATAAAACATAATTAACAGGCTAAATCTTTTTTTTTTTTTTTTTTCAGGATTTTTGCATTGTTTGTGTTGGAAGGGCAAGTGATTAACTCCTCTTGCACAAAGCAATAGATTCTAATTTATATGGCAAAGGAATTGTCAAGAACATTTTGTATTCATTAAATTTCTTTATGATTTCAGATGTTTCTTTGGAACCAAACCAATCACTGGAACCAAGACAACAAAGGTGGCCAGTAAAAAAATTGAGAAGGTCTATTAGAAGAAAAACAACTCAGTCAATCCTCTCCTCAAGCAAATTATGAACTTTGAATGGATTTTAGTGTATGTAAAAATGATAACCTGTCTTTTTCCCCACCCCGTCCAGAAAGTGTAGTCAATGTAATAGATGCAGAAGTTAAACATAAAAGTTAAAATATATGTACCTTGTACAATCCCAGCTCAAAAAGCCCAAATTAACTTTAAACCCTTGCTCAGTGTCCTGATTTAAGATTGGCTCTTTCAGCCTGTATGGTCAGTTTAACAATTATTGCCTTTCAGTGTGAGCAATATTGTGTATTCCATAAAATGACTAACAATATGAAGACTATCCTGAAACATTCAAGTTAATATCATGTTCCTTGGTAATGTGACTTGGTTCTAAACAGCTATTGGACTCTGATATTGTAGAGGTTATACCACAAAAAGCTGTATTTGGGTTTTAATAAATATTGTTTTGTTGGGTCCACAAACCAGTATATTTCTTGTGTCGGTCCCAAGCCCGGATAAACGGTGAGGGTTGTTTCAAGAGGGGCATCCAACATAAAAACTGAGCCAAAACAAACATGCCCATCACAAAAACGAATTTCATACAAGATTGGTCAAGGCCATGCTTAACAATGACCAAGCGGTGCTGTTGACAAACAGGGTACCAGCGGAAATTGGGCTACTTTTAGTCCAAAAACAAGGGGAGGGAAACGCATTATGAGACAGAAAAAGAGGAAAACCAAGAGTGTAGGATTGAAAGTAGGAACTCTAAATGTTGGCACGATGACAGGCAAAGGTAGAAGCTGGCTGACATGATGCAGATAGGAAACATTGTTTTTTTTTTGTGTGCAAAATACCAGGTGGAAGGGTAGCAAGGCTAGAAGCATTGGAGCAGGGTTCAAGCTGTACTATCATGGTGTGGATAGGAAGAGAAATAGAGTAGGAGTGAGTTTGATCCTGAAGGAGGAGTGTGCAAAGACTGTAGAGGTGAAAAGAGTGTTGGACAGGGTCATGAGTGTTAAGCTGGAAATTGAAGGTGTAATAATGTAATTGTCAGTGGTGATGCCCCCAAAAATTAACTGTGAGATGGAAGAGAAAGAGAAATTGTGGAGTGAGTTAGATGAAGTAGTAGAGAGTATTCCCAGGGAGGAGATAGTGGGGATTAGAGAAGACTTCAATGGGAATGTTGGTGAAGGGAACAGAGGCGATGACAAGGTGATGGACAAGTTTGGTGTCAAGGACAGGAACCTGGAAGGACAGATGATAATGGATTTTGCAAAAAGAATGGAAACGGCTGTGGTGAATACCTACTTCCAAATGAGGGAGGAACACAGGGTGAAATATAAGAGTGGAGGCAGGAGCACGCAGGTGGATTACATTTTGTGTAAACGATGCAATCTGAAAGAGATTGCAGACTGCAAGGTCGTAAAAGTAGAGAGTGTAGCCAGACAGCATCGAATGGTCATGTGTAGGATGACTCTGGTGGTGAAGAAGAGGAAGAGAGCAAAGGTTGAGCAGAGGATCAAATGGTGGAAGCTGAAAAAAGGAAGACTGCTGTGAGGACTTCATGTAGAGGTTGAGACAGGCTCTGGGTAGTCATGGAAAACTGCCAGATGACTGGGTAACTACAGGAACAGTGATCAGGGAGACAGGTAGGGAAGTGTTTAGTGTATCATCTGGACAGAATGGGATAGTGTGAGAACGGAACAGAGTCGACAGAAATATAAGGAGATGCATCATAAGTCGAAGAGGGAGGTGGAAAAGCTAAACAGAAAATGATGAACAGTGGGGATCGAGGCAGAGGGATCGATTTGGGAAGGAGGTGCAGCAGGTTAGGGTGATTAAGGACAGGGATGGAAAAGTACTAACAAGTGAGAAGAGCATGCTGAGAAGATGGAAGGAGTACTTTGAGGAACCGATCGATGAAGAAAATGAGAGGAAAAGAAGGGTGAAGGAGGTGGAAACTGTGGAACAGGAATTTGGAAAGATTAGTGAAGATGGAGTGAGAAAAGCTTTGATGAGGATGACGAATGGAAAGGCAGTTGGTCTTGATAACATACTGGTAGATGTATGGAAGTGTCTAAGAGAGAGGGCAGTGGAGTTTTTGATGAAGCAGTTCAACATGATCTTGGACAGTGAGGAGATACCTGAGGAATGGAGGAAAAGTGGTGCCGATATTGCAGAACAAGGGCGATGTGCAAAGTTGTAGCAACTACAGAGGAATAAAGAGCCACATAATGTAGATGTGGGAAAGGGTAGTGAAAGGCTAAGAGAATAAGTGATTATTTGTGAGCAGCAGTATGGTTTCAAGCATTTATTGTGAAGTATTTTGCTGTAAATTTCACTTTCAATTTATTACAGTGTATCTACTCCATGTCACCAGACATTAGTAACAACATTCTGAGTCTAGTTAGTGGCAACCCAAAAAGTTATTCCCAACAATTTGACTTGCTCTGTGCCATTTCATTAAATAGCATTGTTGAGTTAAAATCCATACTGGAGTAATTAAAAACAGATGTATTTTGTAAAAATTCCGAGCCTAAAAGAGTGGGAAACAGGGTTTAGTTTAAAATATACTGTTATTATTGTATATTTCCTTTAAGCATTGATTTTGTATATTACTTTGCTAATAGTATTTTAAATGTTTGTACCAAAATAATTACATAACAAAAAGTATAATCAAGTATAAAAGTATAATTTTTCAGAACCTGGGTGGTGGATTCCTTGGGCTGCTGATATTTTAGATATTCTTCTCCTTAATTAACTAGGATTAAAGTAAAATAGTTAACGGGAAAAAGACCTAGGAAAAAGTTTTCCTCAATATTCAAAATGTCATGCTATTTAATTGATTTGAACAATAACATAATGAATATGGAATTTGACTGTTATTTGCTGAAACACCGCAGTTTAGAGAGGAAGAGAGGAAAGGATGCATTGTTTGATCATGTGGCAGACTTTTATGTCACTGCACCTTCAGAAAACATATTTAATGCAAATAATTTGTTTTTTAAAATTTTTTAAATAATTTTATTTATTGAATTCAGACAGGTGTACATAAACAATAATATGGCCACAGTTCTTTTTCTTTTAACAGCAAAAAAACAAACAAAAGAACAAAAAATAAAATGATCAAAACATGGTCCCCAAACCCTTCCCACTTGATAAGCTCCCTCCCAAACCTCCTTCCCTGACCTCCTAACCCGCCCCACAGACTTCATATTTCACGGGATCCCTTCGATATTACTTACCACCCTCTCCTGTCTGTACCTAATATTTAGCGCTGTCGGTTCAGGACGTTTTAGACATACCAGGAATAGATCACAGAAATAACAGAATAAGAGTGTGGCAGTGCTTGTCCAGATGTTACGTAAATAAGAGCGATGTGACAGAAGAAGAGTAACAATGTGTGTGAAAAGAAGACGTTTAATCATGTCAAAACGAAAAAATAAATAGACAAGTAAATATCGATTGCTACCCACGTCCCAGTCGTGTTATTAATACAGACCAAACCTACTGGGGGGTCCATACCGATGAACCTCATATATCATTACATCTCTTCCACCTGCAACAGAAATTCAGATGCCAGGGGCTTGTCTGCTGGCGGAGAGGCGGGCGAGGGGCGGACCGCCATTAGGATATCTCATTTGAAGGAAGCTGCTTAGCGTAATCAATTAGCGGCCTCCAATGGAAATAAAACTTTCTGGGGCAGCCCCTAAGTCTAGATTTAATTTTCTCCAAATTGAGCAAGAATAGAATATCATGCAACCAGGCTTTGATGGAAGGCGGCTGGGGTGATTTCCACAAAAGGAGGATCATCCTGCGGCCAATTAAAGAGGCGAAAGCTATGACATGATTTTGAATGGCTGTGGTACGAAGTGTGTCCGGAACTACACCAAAGATAGCTATACATGGGGTCGGGTCAATTTTTAGGCCTAGTACGTCGGAAATGGACTTAAAGAAAGATTGCCAGAAGCTGGATAGTTTAGACCACGACCAGAACATGTGTGATAGGTTGCATGGGGTCTGAGAGCACCTGTCACATGCTGCATTAGTGCTGTCTGGGTAAATCTGTAGGAGTTTGGCTTTGCTATAGTGGAGCCTGAAAAGTACTTTAAATTGGATAAGCGAAAGTCTGGCACAGCTTGATGAGAAATTTACCGCGGCTAGAGAATTATTCCAGAAATCATCGGGAATCATTTTCCCAATCGATTCTAGTCTTGTTTACTCTGTTCATCGCTAATTCATTAGCTGGTGTCAGAAGGTTGTATAAATATGAAATATGGCCTTTCTGTAACGTTTCTGCCTTTAGCATTAAATCCATGCCACTGAGGGGTGGGGCTTGAGGGAATGTGGGTGAATGAGTTTTTGAGAAGTCCCGGAGCTGAAAAAATCGGAAGAAGTCTGAGCTTTTTAAATCAAACGCAGAGTGTAATTGGTTGAAATTCGCAAACTGTCCGTCTATGTAAAGATCCCAGAGGCATTGTAGGCCGTTATTCATTAGCGTAGTGAAACGCGCATCGGTTTTCGCGGGCACAAATAAATGGTTGCTACATATATGCGATATTTGAGGGGGAGCGATCCATCTGAAATGATGTCTCATTTGTGTCCATATCTTCATTGTATTAATCACTATAACATTTGAGGTGAAATTTGGGAGGGGACAAGGCAGGGTTCCACATAAAAGAGCACGAATTGAGGTGGAGCAGGAGTCTGCTTCCATCTGACATCCGATTAGCTGAGGTGGCATGAACCACAGTAATATTTTTTGTGCGTTAGCAGCCCAGTAAAAGCCAAGGAAATTGGGTAATCCAAGTCCCCCCACCGATTGGTTTCTCTGAAGCAGGGTTTTGCTTGTTCTCGTGCACTTACCAGCCCAAATAAAGGAAAAAATGACATTTTCTACAGACCTGAAGAAGGATCTAGGGAGGAAAATTGGCAGGCATTGAAACAGGCACAAATATCTGGGCAACATGTTCATTTTTATTGTTTGTATCCTGACAGCTAGAGATAGCGGCAAGCAGTTCCATCTTTGCAAATTGGATTTAATCGCTGTTGACAGAGCAGTGAAAATTTTATCCCGCAGTGTACGGATGGATCGCGTAACTATTATATCTAGGTATTTCATTCCTGAGCCAGCGGCCCTGAATGATATCAATGACGATGGCAAGTCCATGGCGAGTTGGTTGATTGGGAGATATTCACTTTTGGAAATGTTCAATTTACATTCGGAGAATACGCCAAAAGAATTTAGCAGTGAAAGGATAGGTGGGGTGCTTGTTGAGGGGTCCCTAAAATAAAGGAGGAGGTCGTCCGCATACAACGAGACACGGTGTTCGAGTCCCCTCCTCATGATTCCTTTAAATTCTGCCTTCAGCTTTTAGGGCGATTGAGAACGGTTCTATTGCGAGTGCAAATAGATGGGGAGAGAGTGGGCATCCCTGACGTGTGCCGCGGAAGAGAGAGAAAGGATCAGAACGCTGTGTGTTTGTACATACTGAGGCTTGGGGAGAGGTATACAGTAACTTGATCCAAGAGTTGAAGTGGTTGCTAATTCCAAACTGTTTCAAAGTGAAAAAGAGGTAGGGCCACTCTACCCTATCGAGCGCCTTTTCGGCGTCAAGTGATATATTTCCGGCTCGATAGGCAAGGGTGGGGTGTGGATAATGTTGAGAAGCCTTCTAATGTTGGAGAACGAGTGCCTCCCTCTCATGAACCCAGTTTGGTCCTAAGAAATCATGATAGGTAAGATGGGATCTAGGCGACATGCCAAGGCTTTAGCGAGTATTTTTACGTCGACAGAGAGAAGCGAGATGGGGCGATATGATGCACAAATCAATGGATCTTTGTCTTTTTTATGGATGAGAGAAATGGAGGCTTGCGTAAGGGTGTATGGCAGGGAGCCTTGCTTGTATGAATAATTGTAAATTTTGAGGAGTAATGGGGATAACTGATCTGAAAAGCGGAAAAACTCTGTCGGGTACTCATCCGGACCTGGGGACCTGCCATCGATTTTATTGCGTCTTTGATTTCAGAGAGTGTCAGAGGGGTATCAAGTGTCTCACTGTGATTGGAATAGATTTTAGGCATCGTAATTAGTTCAAAAAAGGCTGTAAGTTGAGTTTCGTCATTAGGTGATTCCAATTTGTACAAAAGAGAGTAAAATAAATTGAAGGTCTGATTTATCTGATCAGGGTCTGTGGTTATATTGCCTGTTTTGTCTCGGATTTGAGTAATTTGATTAGCTGCTTGTTTGGCCTTTAGCTGGTGCGCCAGGAGGCGGCCAGCCTTGTCCCCATGTTTGTATACTGATCCGTGAGAGTGAAGAAGTAGACACTCAGCCTCTGTTGTAAGACGCAGATCGAGTTCCGTTTGGAGCATTACTCTTTCTTTAAGCAGGTCGGGTGTCTGGGTTGTTGATAATGACCTGTCGATATTAGCAATAGACTCTTCTAAATCCTCCTTCCAGGCTTTGCGTTGCTTATTTGCATGGGATGTATACGAAATGATTCTGCCTCTGAGAACCACCTTAAGGGTTTCCCACAATATGGATGGAGAGGTCTTTTCATTTTTGTTCTTGTCGCAAAAAAAAGAAATAGATTCGGAAACGTGTCGACAAAATTCCTCATCAGCCCTAAAGGGTCCAACCGCCAGACTTTATATTTTTTCGGTTTAGAGTCAAAGTGAAGGTCAGTAAAAACTGTTGAGTTGTCTGATACTGTTATTGGTGTGTATTCAGTAGAAATAATTGACGGGATAAGCCTTTTATCCACTATGAAATATTTGATTCGGGAAAACGACCGATGTGAGTATCTCCAAGGATCAACATATCCAAATTGGTCAATGAAGTTAATGAGAGTTTGTGACATTTTTGAGAGAGGGACAGGTCGGGAGCTAGATCTGTCTAATATTGTGTCGCTGACGCAATTCATGTCTCCTCCTAGTATCAGACTATGGGAGTCCAGATTTGGAATGGAGAACCGCAAAGATTTCATAAAAGAGTGGTCGTCCCAATTTGGTGCATAGATGAATGCTAAGATTACTGGTTTTTGGTATAGCGTTCCTTGAACAACAACATAGAGGCCGCCTGGGTCTGTAATAGTGTTATTAGAGGTAAAATGCACATTTTTCCTAATCAGAATGGCTGTGCCTCTTGTTTTTAAGTTGAATTTTGAGTGGTAGAGCTGACCTATCCACGGCCTTTTCAGTTTCTTACGGTCAAGGTTACGGAGATGCGTCTCCTGAAGGAGGATGATATCAGCATTCAAATTTTGAATATGTATCAAAATTTTTGTTTGCTTTACTGCAGCATTTAACTCACCAGTGTGCAGAGAGATGGTCCTCACCAGGCAACCCCCACACTGGTCACGTCAGCCATAAGGTGGTGTTGAGTGGTAGAAAAGTCAATGAGGTCCTGAGATTCCAGCAGCAAGAGACACTTGAGTTAACATGAAAATGAAGAACAACATAAAATGACAGTGAAATAGACAACATGTTTGTGGAGAGTAAGTGGTGTGAAGCTAAAGAGGTCCCCTCCCCCATCCCCCGTCTCTGAAGTTCAAGTTCCCTTCCCAAAGCGATTCCCTTAACAATGCATTTGATTTCCTTCCCTTGTACACTTCCCCCTTTCTCATCCAACCTATTAATCAGAACCTCATTCATAATGGGGTGTCTCCCAGAACCTGCAATGAATAGACTTTATCCTTTACATATCCGTAATTGTGAGATATTTTCTGGTAATTATGAAATGGTCACTGTATTACTACAACTAAGAGAAAAGGTATCGAATTGTTCTTTGTTTTCCATATTAAACAATAAGGAAGCAGTTATGATCAAGATGGTCAAGATGTGGTAATTGTTTGTTTTTTCCACTAGAGGGCAGACATGTTCTTTTAACGACCATCATACAGTAATGGAAGAGAAACATTTGTCACCCAACATATTGCAGTATAGTAATACAGTTGCAGTCATTTCTTTCAGTGATTACACCTTTAAGGGAAAATGAATAAAGTTTTACATTGTATTCTTTCTTATTCTTATAGTTTTGTAGTTTCATATTTGTCTGACTTGTGTTGTTAATGGTAAATGCATTCATAGTTTTGTTTCGTTTCGTTTTGTTTTCTGCCGTTTATCCGGGCCCGGTTAGCGGGGCCAACAGGCTGAGCAGAGAGATCCAGATATTCTTCTCCCCAGCCACTTGGTCGGGGAGAGGTCCTTGGTCTGCCCCGGGGTCTCCTCCCGGATGGGCATGCCCGAAACACTTGCCCAGGGAGACGTCCAGGAGGCATCCTGACCAGATGCCCGAACCACCTCAACTGGCTCCTCTCAACGCGGAGGAGCAGCAACTCTACTCTGAGCCTCTCCCGGATGTCCGAGCTCCTCACCCTATCTCTAAGGCTGAGCCCAGCCACCCTGCGAAGGAAGCTCATTTCGGCCGCTTGTATTCGCAATCTCATTCTTTCGGTCACTACCCTGAACTCATGACCATAGGTGAGAGTTGGGACGTAGATTGACCTGTAAATTGAAAGCTTTTCCTTCTGCCTCAGCTCTCTCTTCACCACAACCGACAGCTTCAGTGTCCGCATCACTGCCGACGCTGCTCCAATCCGTCTGTCAATCTCCTGCTCCATTTTCCCCTCATTCGTGAACAAGACCCCGAGATACTTGAACTCCTCCACTTGGGGAAGCGACTCTCCCCCGACCTGGAGTGGGCAATCCACCCTTTTCCAGTTAAGAACCATGGCCTCAGATTTAGAGGTGCTGATCAAAGAATTTAACTATACAGAGAAATCTGTTTATTTAACATGCATATGACAATAAAACTTTTGATCTGACGTTTTGACGTGTTACATTTACTAAACACTGGGTGGAATAATGCAGGTGTAATGTTTACTGTATCTGGTAGGTGTATCACAGTGGAACTAAAATTCAAAAATAAATATTTCTGAGGCTGACTGATCCAGACCAGCATCCACACAGCTGGTAGGGAGAGGCCTCTGGAGTACATAAAAGGCTTATTTTGAAAAATTGATATTGAAAAGCCATTTTCAGTCAAATTTAGCAGTACTGTAGATGTAAATTGAAGCCAAAAAAACACTGTGCACATTGTAAGACATAATGCATATGATTATAATATAATATCATAAACACATATGTGGGCCATTCTACCGAATTGGTTCAAATTCAGAGTTGGAATTTTTGTGAAATTTGTATGTTATTTGGGAAAAACTTTTACCATATTTATGTTGCACAAGATCTTAGGGGCACATATATAGTATTTGAACAGTCAACTTTCACATTGTATTTTCTAACTTTTCCAAAATATTTTTCCTTTCCTAAAATTTGTCACAACCGAAACACAAACTTACATTAGAATAAAAATAATTATATTAACCTATTCATATTTTTTTGAGTATTTTCAAAAATTAATATATATGGTTTCTGCATCAAAATTAATTTAAATGAATTTTTAGCAGAATTTAATATTTATTTTTTCTAAATGTACCAAAATTTAAACGCTATCTTTCCTTGTAAAATGTATAAAGTTGATCATATTGACTCCATAATTCATCATTGCTTAAAGCACACATACACTTAACCAATCATTATCATAAAATCTGGGTTGATGATTCAATACATTTTATTTTTGTTAGAACACCTGTTTTTTCGGTAGTGACTGCACTGTTTCGGTAGTGACCATACTGTTGCTGTAGTTACAGTCGTACTTTTTTTGAGAGTGGCATCCTAATCACTTAACTCTTTTTGCTACATTTTAAATTTTTACATGTCTTACAACAACTGAAACTTATTTATTCATCATTAAATGAATAACAATGGTTTATCTTCCAGATGAAATTTTTATTGGAATGACAAACAATAATGTTCAATAATCAATGAAATAATTTTTTTGTGTGGCAAACCATTTAACAAAACCATGCTTTCAACACTGCAGGGCATCACTGCATGACATTTTTAAGTAAAAACAGTAAGGTGCAATCATTAAAATAAAGTTTTGCAACTTAAACAGTGTTCTCTCAAGGCAGACTATATGCTTTACAAGCATATAAAAAGAAAGAAAAGCTTATTTTCTCAAAATGATGAGTTCCTAAATTGTAAACAATGATGTGCAAAACAATTTTTATTTTTTTGTAACAAACATTTAACAAAAATAAAGTTTTCTAGCTTAAACTTAAGTCTTTCAAGGCAGACTCTCTGCTTAACAAGCATAAACAAGAA
>KV751342.1:5634055-5649083 GCA_001698575.1 Mola mola
CTCTGATGTGGTCTGCTTCAGTTTAGCCTTGTAAACCTGGGCGAAGCGACCCTTTCCTACCTGCAACAGCAACAACAAAGTTAAGTTAGAAATGAAGGAACTATGACACAAACCAAATCTAAAATACTAAAATTATACCATCTGATCCAGCTCTATGGGCAGTGGCTCAGTGTTGTGGTTCAGGTTGTTGGCGTGTGTCGAGCTGCTGTCTGACCTATCGTCATCCATCATGATAGCACAGGCGTCACTGCAGTCAAGCCCACCAGCTTTTGGCTTGCGTTTCTTAATGCTGCTCTCCCATTCTTGGCTGACTATGCGTTGTCGATATGTTCGGTACCAGTAGAACATCCCCACAACCACAATAGCCATTACCAGCAATGGCAGCAGACTCACCAGAATCACTGACACTAATGGATCGTCTGGGGTAGGATCCATGACTGGGAGAGAAGAAGGAAGTAGATGAATAAACAGGTGGAGAGTGTACAGTACAGTTTGTGAAAGAACAACACACGACATTGAAAATAAATTAGAGGACTGATGTTTTATTACATTCAAAGGGACTATACACCAGCATTTATAGCATAATAGTATTGCAATTAGCTACTACCAGGTCATAAAATTCACAGATCTAAAAGCAGAACCACTGGTGGGTTGCTGGTGACCTTAAGACTGAGTGTGAACTGAATCGTAAAAGTCAGCTATGAGGAGGTGTGATATCTATAGGGGGTTGTGGTAAACACTGCAAACATGTAAATTCCCAGTGATGCTGGTTACCTGTGTTTGTAGTGTTTTCCCAGCCTTTATCAGAAGCTAAGGTAGGTAGATGTAATGGTTTTTGAAAATACCAACACAGTGAATGGATGGTACGTGGATTTGCATTTATATAGTGCTTTTCAAGATTAAAGCCCTTTACAATTTTTGTCATTTTCACACATTGACATGCATTCACACATGAGTGGTAGTATCATCTAAGTTTTTGCTCAAAAAAAGACTGAAACAAAACAACACTATTATAAGTTGCTGTCCATTAATTTTCTTTCATTTGACTAATCACATACACCATTGCAACTCTAAATTTGACCATCTGTTATTGGTATGGGCAGAACCTGGCTCAGATAGTGGCCGATGGCTGGGCAGCACTCTACCAGTCAACTTCTCAATTCCTCACCACCTATATTCTCTATTGTTAGCTTCATCAGCTCCAAATTTATTTATCTAGGTATGTACAACTTTAACTCAGATATTCAGTTCAATTGTTTTATTTTTCAACAGAAGTTTGGGGATGATGAATCAGCTATCAATCATTTCCTCCTCCAAACTCACGCTATTACTACAAACCATCAACAGAATGGCCTCTTATCCCTTGTGTGTGTGCGTGTCCAGGAAATTTGAAATGGCATATCTCAACACAAACAATAAAAACAATTTTGTATAACAATTTTAAATTCAAACAGTGCCTGGGTTCCTGTTTTGCCAAGTTTTGTCAAACATCCGTTAGATGTTTGGATTTCGGTTTATTCCTCTTCCAACGTCCTTAGAAAAATAGAAAAGTGGCACAGAAACAAGTCTCTGAAAGACACATAGTTTAATCCATGTGATTTGGGGTGCTGCGTACAGCAGCAGCTGAAAGTTGCAGTTTCCTCCCACTACTCAAATGTGAGCCAGCCCACTGGAGGGACGTCATTCTGGAGGCCTGTATCCTATCCCATGACATGTTTTAAATCATTGACTTTCAATCATAACAATGAGTTTAAAAATATACATGCAGACAAATGTTTCTGTATTTTCAATTCTATGATCTTAGTGTGGCGCTGTGTAAACCCTTTCTGCAGTGGACCCTGCCAACAGAACGAGCAGCCTTAACTACCTTCTCTGACTCGGAGTGCCAGCCTGGACACAACTACAGCCAATTCCTAGAGCTGCAGTGGCAGAGAGAGAACAGTCAAGAGTTTGTCTGCCTAAGCTTGGCCCAGCCCAGCCTGGTGGGCTTTGGCTGGGCACCTTTTCAGAAGGTGTCTCACACCGTCTAACACCACCTTCCTGAGCGAAGCCTGCAGGCTGGAAAAGTTTGGACAAGGATGTCACACCACCCTGCATCTATTTTACATTCAGACTTTCCACCTATTCATCCTTTTCCCCACCAAACATTTCCCATTTTCCTTACATTTCCAACTTTTCTCATGTTTGTGAAACATGATAAAATAAGATGGGTATGCTCCAGGGTAGGTGTGCATTTATGTGTGTGTATGTATCTGTGCAGAAACTGAGAGGACAATCTGGCTTACCTGTTACCATTTATTGATAAAAATCACAGCACGTTCTTGGAAACTTAAAACTGCAATACTAAATTAAAATAGTCTGGTTCTTGAATTGCATTTTTCAGTTTTATGACAGAGAATATTACACACAAAAATAAGATAAAACAAGCCTATTATGACTTTTTTTTTTTTTTGTCACACTAATACTGTATTTTAATGTGTGCAGGGATTGTTGTTATCACATTAGCTGGTTTGCAGAGACAGCCTCTGGTCATACGAGGTCAAAATATTCTTTATGCTGTGGTCGTGTGGCTGTGTGTGATTGTAAAGCAGTCAATCTTTCTGAAATTGCTTCAGGAGAAGCTGCAGATGCAATAAATCAAAACTACAAAACACAGAGAGAAATATTTAGATTTTAAACAACTTTAAAAATCTGGTTGTAAACTGAATTTTAAAAAAAGAAAAAATAAACGAGCAGATGGTCAGACATTACTTCTCAAATTCCATCTGTCTGTACATGTGTGTATGCTTTAAGGGCTTTAAGACTGCCTGGAGGGTTTTGAGGTTTTAGGTTTATTTCCATTTCTGCCATGATTAAAGAGAGAAAGAGAGAGAAAGTGTGTGTATGTGTGTGTGTGCGTATTCCAGGGAGAAACATAACCAATTGGTTAGATGGTGCCAAGAAAAACTGGTAATAGGACTCATGCTGCCTTTTCCAATCAGGATGCCAGAGTGTTTTCATGCAGTGTTCAACGAGGTTTGTCACATCGTTCAAACTAATACAGGGCTCGTTGCCTCCAGCTTGTAATTACACATGCCATTTGTGTGTGTGTGTGTGTTTCAGAATGTGAATGAGCAGATCTCAAATGCTGCCATCTCTGACTCACATTCTCTATGGTCTAGCCAGTTGCTAATTTGTTGGATCCTCACGGTGTTTGGTGAATAACAAAGTTGTCAGATATTAAAAAGGAACTACTTTTCTTGAGAAACAACAGAACCAGACATGATTTCATGCTGAAAACAGGTGATGGGTGGATAGATGGAAGCCATTATAAACACTGGGGAGGTTAGAGCACGCTTCCAGCAGGCCTTTACTGGACCAACATGTCTTCTGTGCCAGCAAACCACATCTATAAGATTAGAAATTTGTAATGACTTGACCATGCACAATTGACATTTGTAGATCACTGATTTTGATTTTAAACTCTATGCTCTGTGTTTTAAAATTAATGTTTTCCACAACATAATACAAATACAATTCCAATAAAGTCGAGATATTGTGTAAAATATAATAAAAACAGAATACAGTCATTTGCAAATCCTTTTCAACCAATATTCAATTAAATAAAGCACAAAGACAACATATTTAATTTTCAAACTGATAAATTTTATTGTTCTTTTGTAAATATACTCAAATTCTGAATTTGTGTATATACAGTATGTGTTTGATCTGTATTCCAAATGAGCTAGGACAGAAACAAGAAAAGCCTGGAGAAGTGGTGAAATGCTTAAAAACACCTGAACATTCCAGAGGTGCTGTAAGTAGGTTAATTGGTAACAGGTACAGTACCATGATTGGGTATAAAAAGAGCACTGCTGAAAGGCTCAGTCAAAGGCTCAAGCAATGATGGCGCAGTGTTCTCCACTGCTTGTGCAAATAGTCCAGAAGTTTATTAATAATGTTTCTCAATATGCAAGGAATTTAGAAATTTCACCATGTACAGTTCATAATGTCAAAAAAGAGAGGAGAATCTGGAGAAATGTCTGCACGTAAGGGGCAAGACCAAAAACCAATGCTGAATGCCTGCCACCTTTGACCACTCAGAAAGCACAGCATTACAATCTGGCAATCTGGAATGGATATTACAACCTGGGCTTGGGAAAACTTTGGAATACCATTGGTAAAAAACAATGTAAGTTAAGACTCTAACATGCCGAACCAAAGCCATATATCAACTATATACAGAAGCGCTACTGATTTCTCTGGGCTGAGCTCAATTGAGATGCACTGAACTTAACTGAAAAAGTAAACTGTTGTCTGATGAGTCCGCTTTTCAAATTGTTTTCAGAAAAAATGGCTGTCAAGTCACCCGGGCTAAAGAAGAAAAAGAGCGTCCAGATTATTTTCAAAAGAAAGATCAACTCCAGCATCGGTAATGGTATGGGCTGTATTAAGGCCCATGGCATCATTGGTAACTTGCACATCTCTAAAAGCACCATTAATACTGAGGGGTACATACAGGTTTTGGAACAACATATGCTTCCATCTAGTTAACGATTTCTTATTTCAGCAACACAGTGAAGCCTCATTCTGTAGAGTTACAACAGCATAGCTTTGCAATAAAAAACTGGCCTGCATGCAGTTCAGACCTGTCTCCCTGGCTCATTATGAAGCACAAATGGACAATGACAATGGAAACTCAGTTTGCTGAGCAACTTAGGATGTACATCAAGTAAAAATGGAAAAGAGTTCCGTTTTCAAAACTTGAACAACTAGTATCTTCAGTTCCAACACGCTTACTATGTGTTGTTAGCATCCCAACATTTTGCAGTTGGAGTTTGAAAACAACTGATATGCCCGTCCATATGAAGCTTCCCGCTATTGTCTAAAAATGGAGACAATAGCAGCTAACCATTGAAAGATGATGTCATGCCCTGCCATTGACAGCTTTGGGATGATGTGTAGAAATAGCAGCGATAAGATGTACGAATAAGTCTTTGCTGTAGATTTAAGACTGACATTGTCAATCATAAAACACATAAAACGAATTATCAAAAACATGCACTTACTCTAAGAAATTTTCTACATGCCAATGCAGTAAAATATTAATCACTTTTACAGCACATTTGGGATTTTCCCCCCGATTTCCCCCCGTTTTCTTCAATTTTGGTGGTAATCTGGATCACATCTGATCCAGGAATATTCTTTAAAGGATTCTTCACAATTGCCAGAAAGATCCAATAATCTACAAATAATGCACTGAATGTTCAGCTTTGACAGAGGCTGAGCTCTCTGAGTGCTTTCTAGATACTAATAACTACAGTATAACTACATGAGTTGTTGATAGATCACGTTTAAATGCTTGCATCTTCTTACAACACACGATAGTGTTTTATTAACCGGTGATTAACTGACTATGCTAAATAGGTGACACTAAAACCACAGCTCAAATAAGAGAGAATATTGATGTTTGTCCGGTACCTTGAATTGTGACTCCAAATAAACTTCTATGTTCATTCTAAGTTTTGATGTAAATAGGAAACTGTTTGTTAACATGCTCACCCTGGCAACTATAAGGGGAGATTTGTCTTCAGCTCCTTCGGCTGCCCTGAAAACATGGCCAAGAAAAGTCCTCAATGTGGCTTTAATGCCACCTTTATGTAATCTGAGCAGGGTTTCGTAACAGTGCAACAAACGTCTCCCAGCTTTCTTGAAGTTATGTTTTTTATTTCTCCATCTATTTTTTTTTTGTCACCACACAAACCTTTAATTTCAATAAGTTGAATCTGTGGTGTTCTTACCATCCTAAATGTGTATAGATACTTTGCTGATGTCGTGTTATGGGCGAGCGTGGTGGAATCCAGCCACAGGGAGGCTGCTTGCACACTCTCACGCACTATGTACTTGTTTTGGTAACAGCACTGCTTTTACAATCAAAACTGCTTCATAAAGTTGGGTCATATTTCCTCAGCTCTCTGCCCCCTCCCTTATATATCTCTCTGCCACTCTGTTCTTCATCTATCGCTCCTTTGTTGTCTTATTTTCCCTTGCTGTCCCTATCTGTCCTGACAAGCATGCCTTCTTCTGTCCCACCTTTTTATGCTTCTCTGAGTTGACCTGCTTGAGTCATTTTTCTATAAAGGTGTCTGGTGTGTGACTGAGCGGCTGTTTCACAGATTCCACAGTTAAAGAGGAAGTGTAAAAAATTAGAAATAAAAAAAGATCTTGGGACATGCTCAGAGCCACTTTTTCCTTTACAGCTCCATATACATCTTTTCCTGTTCCACTTCACAGGTTATTCTTTATCTTTTTTCCTTTTACCTCTTCTTCCTCTATCACCAACCCATAAACACCACCTGACACCAAAATTCCCCATTTCATATCACAAGGAAGATTTCAGTCATCATAAGGGATGCCAAAATAATCCATGACTTGACTTGGAGGAGATAAAGTAACATCTGTGCAAAAACACACAAAAAGGGGGACCACGTAGGGACTGACTAAGTTCTACCTTCATCTTATTACTCACATAGTGTGCCTGCAAGCGTGTTAAACTGACTTTCAAAAGAGTACTGCTGTAAATATAGCACTAAAACAAACGTAACAATGACAATTCAGTATTTACTATCAGTGGCTCCCTTCCAAATGAAGCCAGCTCACAAGCTCTGAAAAACATGCAAAACTGACACTGGCTGCTCTGCTCCAAATCATCTCTACAAAATCTTATTTGGAAACAAGTGCCATGTGACAGAGGTTCAGGCTGAATGAGAGTGTTTATCTCTTGTCACTTTACATGATCATGGAATAATGGCTGGAGGAAGTCGAAACAAGTACTCAAAAATAGTGTATCTATACTCCAAACACAAAAACCTGACTTCAAAAAAAAGACTAGCGCAGAGTCTACCCAACCTGACACAAGACTTTTAGAAAAATTTCAGATTTCAGAAAACACATGAAAAACTGTCCCCTGGGTAGTGATTTTGATGGTGTCAAATATTTTTTCAGGGCTTTTGGTAAGTTTTACTGACAAATTACCGACCGAAATGAATGAATTAATGACCGAAAAATGTAAAGTAATTGATTGCCTGAGTGTCAATATTCACAGCATTTCCGTAGAGACTCACAAAAGTATTGTTTATTCATTTTGCATATTTAAAAAAAAAAAAACATCTCACTGTCAGGAGCGATACTGTATAATTGATAATTGGTGTAACTTCCAATGTGACCATGGAAGTAGTGGCAAATTAGTTATTACCACTAGCTAAACATATTGGCTGTTGGACAACATTCCTTTATGCAGGAATTTGACTTTGGTGTCACAGCATATTTAACTTACATAACTGGCCTTTTCTAAAATGCCCCTTAAATGCAGGGCTCTGGTCTTTTTGGGACTAAATTTGTGGTTTTGACAACAGGGTTTGAAGAAAGAAATGGTTCTTGTGGTCGGCAATACAGTTTCCTTTGTCTGCCTACAGACAAGGAATCCAAAGTACTTAGTTAAAACTAAGCTTAAAGAGGCAAAAACACTGTATGTGTGTTCATTAATTTCTTTGACCGAAAGCCAGGAAATAAAATCCCACATCCAAATTCATGGTTGGGTATGCCTGTCATTAAAAAATGCATAGGATAAATAGTGAATAAAAGAATATAGAATATAATATTTTATTTTTTACTTTGCAACTGTGTGGCTGCAGGATCCTCCTATTGTGTAACACATGAACACTGAGCTGTTTGGATTTCACATGATCTTAAAACTAAAAGTCCAGCCCAATGATGTTGGACTTGAAAGCTCCTCTACTTTAGGGGAGGGAAAGTTGTGTCTCACCACCTTTAGCAAAATGTGAAACACCTTGTTAGTGCAACATATGCATCAGAGCTTTTCAGATTGTTTACTGCTTCACCGTCTTTACTGGAGGTGTCGAGAATTACCTACAGTATATACTAAGGCACATTATCTGAGGAAGCATCTTTACATTCTATTCCCATCCTCGATATCAGAAGGCAAAAGTATGATTACATGATCTCATTTGAGTTTAAATAGGTCGTTTTCCCACATGTTTTTCAAATCACTGTAATAAAGATGATTTGTGTAACACTACCATAGAGAATGAGTCAGTTCAGTTCCTGCTTAGAGATAGGAAGTTGCACCCATATTTCAGACAAAGTAGCCCTATGGGGTCTAGGAATAAGATCAATAATGGAATAATGGCGGACATCTGAATTCCCATATATTGCAGTGAGGCGAACCTCTGTTAAAATTCAAAGTTTTGCATGCATAGCCTGCAGCCAACTTAGGCTGGGACACCAACAATGATGCATCACCCTCATGTTAACACTGTGACTCTTAACCAGATGTACTTATACCCAGGCGGTACTTCCACTGTTGCTAGGAACTACGTGGATAATATGTAGAAAAGCTCAATTAGTTTAGTTGAAATCTTAAAACATTGTATCCTTTTTACTGGTTAATATAGTCTCTCAGTTTTGAGCAGATTAAAGAACAAGCAGCTCTGATCTCCTGTTTTTTCCCCTCGCCACAATGATAATACAGCAGACATGTCACTGTCTGATTTACTTCTGACAAGACCCCATGCTTCAGTGTTTGCTGCTGGTGGGACTACAATGTTCACTTTGTCATGTTAACAGCTGTTGCACATGTTTGGATGCAAACAAGATTCACACAAAAATCCATTAAGAGTGACTCTCAAGCATTAAACCACATGTACAAACAAGACAGCCATGGCATAAAAATGTAATGCCAGGAGAGAACAATGTGAGGCGTTTGTAAAGGAATAAGCCACGCTAATGGTCCAATAAACAAACAAGGACTTCCTGCTGTATGTGTCCTCAATGAGAGGAAGGAACCACAACCCTTATCCTCAGGGCTTTCACTGAATGTATGTGTGTGCGTGTGTGTGTGCGTCAGTGAGAGACACAAACCGAAATACCCTACATTTACCATGTCGAAGTGTCCTTGACACTGAACCCTAAATTGCTCAAATATGAGCGTGTGAGTGGTTAAAGCTCCTGATGAACAGGTGGCACCCTACAAGGTAGTCACTGCCACTAGTGTATGAATCTGTGTGTGCTGTGTGTGTATGTGTGTGTGTGTTTGTGTGTGAATGGGTGAATGCAAAATGAGTAGTGTAAAAGCACTTGTGAGTGGTCAACAATAACTAGAAAAGCTCTATATAAATACATTACAAAATAGACACAAGAATCACATTTCTGTACATTACATTGATTTTGCTCCTTACTTTGCTCAACAATACTAGCAGGTAGAGGAGGTTGTTTCCTTTACAAGTTATGTGAAATATGTTTACATATATTCATACTTCACTTTGAACATCATTCTTAACTTCCAACATCACCAAAGCAACAACACATGGACATATAAACAAAGTAAAGTGCTACAGCTACAAAAGCACAAAGCAATAAGATTCAGACAGTTTTTACATAATTTAAAGGAACAAACATCGAATGATATAGAGCTATTGACAAAAATTAGGATATACTCACTCTGTCGGATTTATGTAATACAAACTTCTCAACATTCAGCTCTTATTTGAGGACTATTTGACTATTTTCAGTATGTATTATAATCAGTCCACTCAGCCCCTCTTCCCACTACCAGTCCACTTACCCTCTCTGTCCCACTTAAACCAGTCAACAAAAGTTTTATATCCCAAACTCAACCTCTCTGTCCTAATATAACCAGTCCATTCAACTTTCTGGATCAGTGAATCACAGGCCATAAGGTGCTTCCAACACTGCTGCTTGTGCTAGAGGAAAATCGAGCCATGTAAGCGCCAGATCTGGGCACAAATGACGAGTGTATTGTGACACCAAAGTACTAGCAGACATATCACAATGGAACATGTAGTTCTCTTGCTTATGATATTTGTTAGCTTGTAAGCGGCAGTGAATTAGAGTGTTAGTAGCCGTGACAAGCTCAACAATATCTGCTATGATCTTAAGGTACCAACACAGGCACGACTGATGCCTTTACTCCCAACAACCTTTACAACTCTTCTTTTGGACATTGGTATTTTTCGAGCTTCTCTCGTTCTTTCTTCCTGATGTTGTTATTGCTCGGGATTGCATCTACCACTACTGCCTTCTTTTCCTGTTTGCCGACCATCACAATATCAGGTTGATTAGCCATCACCATCTTATTGGTCTAGATCTAGAAGTCCTACAGGATCTTAGCTCGGTCATTCTCAATCACCTTTGGAGCTGTTGTCCACTTTGATCCTGGAACTTCCAGCCTATACTCAGCGCAGATGTTCCTGTACACTGTGCCAGCCACTTGATTAGGGCATTCCAAATATGCCTTACCTGTCTGTAGCCTCCTGTTATGTGCTGATGTGGTAGACCCTGGCCTCTGTCGAACTTGTGTTCAAGGCCTTTTCTTGTGCTACCATGATCAGTCCCTCCATGATGCTCCCTCTTCCTCTTCCTCTTCCTCCTTCTGGCATTCACTTAGCAGGTCATCATTGGGGGCCATCTTCCTGATGTATTCGCGGATCTTTGCTGTTTCACCTTGGATAGTGGCTCTGATGCTCACTAGTCCTCGGCCTCCCTCTTTCTGCTTAGTGTACAGCCTCAGGGTGCTGGACTTGGGTTTGAACCTCTCCATGTATGGTGAGGAGCTTCCTTGTATTGATATCTGTGGCCTCTGTCTCATCCTTTGGCCAGGTTATTATACCAGCTGGGGTATCTGATCATCGGCAAGGCATAAGTTGGTGATGGCCCGGATCTTATTCTGACCATTCAGCTTACTTTTCAGGACCTACCTTACACTACACCGGTATTTGGCTGTGGTGGACTTCCATGCAGCCACTTCATGATTCCCATTTGCCTGTGGAATCCCAAGGTATTTGTAGCTGTCCTGAAAATCGGCTATGTTGTCATCTGGTAACTCAACTCCTGGAGTAGTTATCATCCTGCCTCTCTTTGATATCATCCGGCAATACTTGTCTAGCCCGAAGGACATTCCGATGTCATTTCTGTAGATTCTGGTGATGTGGATCAGTGAGTCGATGTCTCACTCTCTCCTCGTGTGCAACCTGATATCATCCATATAGACAAGTTGGCTGATGGTGGTTCCATTTCTGAACCGGTATCTGAAGCCATTCTTTGTGATGTTCTGGTTGAGGGGGTTCAGCCCAATGGCACTCCTTGGCACATGCTGCACTTCATGCTAACTTAGTGCAATTGTTGAACTTCGTGGTCTTGCAGTCTCTAGCAACTGCTCTGTCAACCAGTATATATATATAATATTTGCCTTACCTCATTACAGTCCTTACAAGTAAATACACATTACTGACAAGTATTTACCTAAAACCTCATTGTGTTAATACTTCAAAAGCAAAGTATCTACTATATATTTGCAGTATTGCAAAGTTTATGTTCAAATATATTGTGATACTAATCCTAGCATTTATGAAGACCCTAAGAGGAGAAATATTGTGATCTATACATAAACTCATGATATAAGTAGTATTATTTGCTTTTTTTGGCTTTTGTATTTGTGACATACTAAATCTACAGTAGTTTAACCAGTGTACATTTGAATCTCAGATTGTTGGAAAGAGCACAGCCACAATCCACCCTCAGAATTAGAAAACATTTTCTTGTGAAAAACTTTAAACAAATATGAGCCAGTATAGTCCCGCTCAGAAATTTTATGGAATGTAAACATAAGAAAAACACAATTTTACGTGATTTTCCAATCTTAGGAAACAGAAAACAGCCAGTCCATTTGCAAGATAGTCTGCACACTATCTGTACGTACAATCTACTTCGGTTTAATTACACAGGAGGAGCATAAACTAGCTGCTGTGGAGCAGCAGAATCAGTCTACCTTACAGCACTATCACTGACTACAGAGGTGTTCTGTGTCCATAAGGCCTGCTATCACTGTGCTGGAAATGTTTCTGATTTGAGTAAAACACAGACAGGAATCCATAAATTTGAGCTCTCTAGCGTGGCGTGCCCGTACAACTGCATGCATACGCATGCATATAAACACATTCAGAGACTGAGACCCAGTTTTTCTTGTCAGTACAGTAAGAGGCATCAAATAGTGCAGAAAACCTGCAGCTGCACATTTTTCATCACACTGGGGATTCCCCAAATGTTGTTTACATGTGATGTGAATCAAATTTTTCTGCTTCCTGTTTGTGATGACACTCCATTCAGCATGAGCAAGTGGCAACAAAATCCCACGTACAACATTGAAATGCATGTGTACAGCTTTACATACAAAAATACCCAGAATTTCTTTAGAGAAAGTAAGAAAGGGAAGGGGGGGGATACAACAGCAATGAGGTGATTTACTGATAATTATAAGAGTGAAGCAGTGGCCGAACACAAAACAAAAACAAATGAAGAGAAAAAAAATGAATGGCAGACACAAGCACTTGTTTGCTCATTCACAGTTGAAATGAGGAAAGGGTGCACATGAAGCGCTCTGCTAAGCAAACAATGGAAGTTTCTGATAAGTGGTACAGCTGTCTGAAAAGAGAAGCTGTCGATTTTATAGTTGGTTTCCCAAATATAGTATAATGGATGAGCAAACAACAAGAAACCAGATGCAATTCTTTTGCCAAGCTTTTGTTAGCTGAAAGAAGGTGTGTTTACCATGATATGTCTGATTTCTTCGTCTCTTGATAGTACCAGCAAACACATTCACAGCAGTTGCAAATAGACAGATTTTTAAAGCATGAGCCTGGAGATGTTTATGGTTGTAATTGTCAACAAATGCCATGAAAAGCCTGAAACCAACAATAAATGAATTGTACATATGTGTAAAACTTGACATATTTTTCAGTGTCTTCAAATTTTCTTATTTTACAGGACCTACTGCTGTTGTCTTGCTTGAAACTGTTATAATTATTATTATTGTTGTTGTTGTTGTTGTCTTTATGAAATTCTGCTGTATGAATAAAATCTGACTTGACTAATAATAAGTGTTGTGAATCCAAAGCCATATTAGTGCCATAGGCCTCCAAAAAACAAATCTGGATGAGTTCCCTGTCTTATTAACTGAACTTAACTGACTAGTTCAGTCCCCATAACTATATATATAAACTAATTAATTGCAGATTTCTTTTTTTAACAAAAAAAAAAAACAATTAATAGATTCAAAAATCACTGCCATGTTTTCAGCCACATTTCAGTAATTAATTGGTTTGTAAATTAGCCTTAGCTTACGGTCAAAATAACTGGTGTTATTCGATTTCCCAGTGTCAGGCTATGCTACTGTTTAAGTGCAATAAATCTTCTTAACGAAATTAAAAGTCAGACATTGACCATAAAACAAAACAGCGTGCTGTTAAACTATAACAATTACTTAAAAGATGCAAAAACCCTACATAAAGCTGCAGAGATAAGACTCCTTGGCTTCCTTGCTACAAGTGACATCTTTCATTTATTATGTAATTTTTTCCATTGTTGATGTAAATATTTGCAGCTTAGCTTCATGTACTCACTGGGAGATAATAAGAGTTTGTCGTTACACTCATCCTTGCCAGTGCAGGAACAGAAGTGAGCCATCCCGCTCGTTGTGTTCTTCTCCTTCATCACACAGGCGGAGCTGTTGTAGTCATCCAGCATAATGCCGTACAGTGACTTGGATGGGTCATGACAGAGAGTTTCAATGGAGAATCCTGTCTCATTGTTTCTCCTAAAAAATAGACGGACAAAGAAAATACAGAAATTATATATATTGAGAGATATCTAGTTATCTAGTAATTCACATCTTAAGAGCTGAATACATTTTACTTCTCTCAGGTACCTACCAGATAGCGACACAGACCTCACTGGGGTCCGCACAGATGGCTGTGCGGGAACAGTTGGACATGCAGGTGCCTGTGCCGCTGCAGGAGGAAACCTCCAGATCACAGAACTTACAAACCTCTGTCATTGTGAACTGAAAGGGCAGACCTGCAGAACATACACAATTAAGCATCAGCTTGGTTTCATTTTGCCAATATTTCACAGAAAAGGCCATGAAAGGAAGAGTTTATATCGAGTGACACTCAAGAGTGCTTTTAATTTTAAAGTCATATGCAAAGTATTGATTTGTATTTACTCATACAGTGTATATAAAGATGCCCGATATGAAAGCTACCTAAAAATGAACCAAAGCATCGTGATTGCCACCTGATGTCTAGCTCTAGTCATTATAAGCCCCGCCTCCTTCATTATTCAGCATCAAATCTAAGGATCAGTGGGAACTTATCAGGCTTCATTAATGAAATGTATGTCAGTTGAGGACCAAATCAAACACAGTGTACTTATTAAAATACCCCAAACATATTCACATCATACTTTTTTTTTTTGTTTTACCTAATTTTTGGCAAGAAAATGCAATACAGTACCACAAATACTAGTGTGTATATTTGTCATGTGGGAAAGAATGGCATGCTGATTTTCAGTACTGCCACACAACATTTTTGCATTACACTGATGGGAAATGACTTTTAAGCTTCTTGACCAGACTGGATCAGTAAAACTGGAAACCTACCCAACCCTATACCATGTTCCAAGATCAGCCACCTCAAATATGCTGTATGGGACATAAGAAAATCATTAAGCTATACAAAAATAGGCCACAACCACACTATATGGTCAACACAGACATCTAAAGCTGAGCTAATAAGCAGCCTGTACCAAGATACAGCATTTTTTTTTTAAATCAAAGCGTATGAGATACATAACCAAGAACCTCATGGAATCTTTTAAAATACCTTAAAATAGACTATGCAAAAGTGATTTCGTGGGAGAAACAAATGTGTAAATCAGGTTCAATGTTTTTTTTTAATTGTGAATGCAATAAAAAACAGAATGTGGACGGGTCTGTTGTGAATGCTGTAGAATTTCATGAAATGAGTGTACGAATTTGTGAAATGTGAAATCAGTCCTTCACAAAGTCTCCAAGAGACATGACCAACATGACTAGCATGGCTAATTATAAACACAGACTCAGAGTTGGCAGTGACTCTGTCTTGTGTATTTACTTGAGGTTCTTTCATATAATAGG